>JARSSU010003290.1:0-11168 GCA_029619165.1 Eurosta solidaginis | reverse complement strand
ACACTAGACCACGAATTTCAACTTTTTCTCTTTACCAGAAACGCCGTTATGAAATTCGTATGTAAAACCGCCCCCTGATTTCGAAAATCGAGTTCATTTTTGATTCTATGGTACCGTTTTTGAGATATTTGCAATTTACCGTTATTCGAAAAAACCAAAAAGATGGCTCCCTTTAATTACGTATATCTCACGAAGGTGCTAAGCAATTGCAAAATGGAACACAGAATCCGAAAGACGATAAAATTTGCTATAAATGCATCATACATTGTTTTTTGCTCAACCAGATAGTTTTCGAGATATTAGCTTATCATTTCATATCTTTGTTTTTTTTATGAAAAAATATGAAAAAAATTACTTTTTGCGAGGGCAGCATTCCAAAACCACAACTTTTTTTCCAAATATTTTTATTTGTGTAAAGCTCTGTTTAATTAAAAAAAGATAAGCTATCATCGAAGAAAATCGATGCAAAACTACGTAAGTATAAGCGATCAAATAAAAATACCCAGGCTGCGCAATTTCAACGTATACCTCAAAACGTATGTATGGTATAAAGAAGAGTGAAATATCTAGCTATGCTCTGTTTCTATTTAGTTAAAAGTTCAATTTATGAATGAAATTACCTATATTTTAACTTAATTTATTTATGTTTGTACTATATTTTAACAATCTTTATCTTAATTTTATTTTATTATGTAGTCAACTTTGACGCTTATTCAGTTTAGGATCGGTTTCTCTTATGCGAAACCAGCAAGCAGTAATCACCCATCATTGCGACGTCCCAGAATCCTTGATATCGATTTTCAATTAATTTCATTTGCTGATGAAACCTTTCGCCATGTTCGTCACTTTCGTCGCCTAGATTTGCCGGAAAAAAGCTCAAATGTGAGTGCAGAAAGTGAATTTTTAAGACATATTTACGCCTGGAAAGAAAATATTAGTTAGGTAAACAAGTTATAGAATTTTGGAAATTAATTTTAATAGGCCTTTAATATTTACCCATTTTCGCATAATTATTGATTAAGTCGTTCACTATCTGCTCGTAGTTAGGGCTTTTGTGTCTACCGAGAAAGAAGCAACGACCTTTTCAAAGGATCCCACGCTGCTGCCTCAACTGATGAGAGTAGTCCTTTGAATTGATTATTGTTGATCAACTTTTTTATTTGTGGTCCGACAAAAATACTTTCCTTTATCTTGGCTTGAGAAATATCTGGAAAATTGTTTTCAAATAGTCGAATGCTTCGCCTTCTTTGTCCAAAGCCTACAAAGTTTTTAATGAGACCAAGCTTGATGTGTAAGGGTGGAAGTATGATTTTCTCTTTCTTGACAAGAGGGGTGTATTTGATGTTATCCACACCAACGTAAACTCGACTCTTTCCGGCCAATCATTTCTGACGTAGTGGTCCTTACGAGCTCGGCTATCCCACTTGCAGAGGAAGCAGCAGTGCTTGGTGTAGCCACTTTGTAGACCGCATAGCATTGCAACGACTTTGAGATCAGAACATATTTTCCAATCATGCTCTTCATATTGATAAATTTGAGTAGTTTTTGCATTTCCTCGTAGGATTCCTTTGTATTTACTGCATGTGCGATCGGGATAGAAGGCTTTTTGTTACCAATATGCAATAATACAGCCTTCAAACTCAGTTTATTGCTGTCTATGAACAATCGCCACTCTTTTGAATCATATATTTGACCAAACTCTTTGAATAAACCAGGAATGTCGTTGCAGTAGCATGTACTGTCTTTCTTGGTATAGTGTTTGGAAAATGGTTCGTGACAAGTTCTACAGTATATCACCTTAAGATCGGATAACACAAATTTAAATTGTTGCATACGAGAAGTGTGGATCTCGGCCTTTTCCTTGGATAGTTCCAAATCTCTTATCCAATCATTAAGTTGTGCTTGTGACAGAACGTTTCTCTCGTTTCCCATGCGAAATTCAGTACAACTTGATTCCCCGCACTCAGATATTACTGTTGACAATGGAACTGGATCCGCAACTGCCGTTGAATGTAATACTGGTAATGTCACTGTAGGTACGCTGGCATAGGTTACTCTTCTTGATCTTCCAATCCAAGTACTTTTGTTTGACAAATATAACACTCTATTGAATGGCAAGTAGGTTCTCTCCATATCATTGGTGTATCAAATTTTATTTGTTGTCCTGATTCCGACTGAATCAATTCTACTCGACACGATGTACACAAAGTGTTCGGTGTCCATGGTTTTTCAGAATTTTTAGGCTCAATGCCAAAATACTTGGAGTATAAAGTTTTGATATGATCTGAGAACACTCGTCGTCGCCTTATGATAGTATATTGGCCACACATGAAACAGAACATATCTGGATCGTTATTACACTCAAATTCTCGCGTCCTTTTACTCATTTTATAATAAATCACGGTTTTTGTAATTTGACTTATGAACTGAACTATCTCCGGCGAGCCTTGCAGATGTTTTGAAGTTTAAAGGCGCATTAACTCATATTTAAATCTTACCTAGACAGAAAGGTTCCTTTTTATACGAAGTCGGGAAAAGAAAATACTACCTGCTTTAGATGTAGGCTTTAAAAATTTTCTGTGTCTAATAATTTTGAAAATCTACCTGAATACTTACCCATAAGTGACGGAAATACATGTTTATAACTCTTCCTTTCGATGCAACCACTCTACCTACTATAAAACAATTCGAGTATTAAAAGTACTATTTGATTTATTTAAAGAAAAAGTATTATCATTGTTATGGTGTTATTCGTTTATCCGGATAATGGCCCATTTGCACTTTATACCTTTTATATATGTATGTATACATACATTGAAGTTGCGCAACCTGGGTATTTTTATTTGATCGCTTATACCTTACGTAGTTTTAGATCGATTTTCTTCAGTGATAGCTTATCTTTTTTCTAATTAAACGGAGCTTTATGTAAAGAAAAAATATCTGAAAAAAAGTTGTGGTTTTGGAATGCTGCCCTCGCAAAGAGTAATTTTTTTCATATTTTTTCATAAAAAAAAACAAAAATCTGAAATGATGAGCTAATATCTCGAAAACTGTATGGTTGAGCAAAAATAATGTATGATGGATTTATAGAAAATTTTATCGTCTTTCCGATTCTGTAAACTTGTTTGCAATTGCTTGACCCGTTCGTGAGATATAAGTAATTAAATAGAGCCATCTTTTTGGTTTTTTCGAATAACGGAAAATTGCAAATATCTCAAAAACGGTACCATAGAATGAAAAATGAAATCGATTTTCGAAATCAGGGGGTGGTTTTACATACGAATTTCATAACGGCGTCTCTGGTAAATTTTGGCGTCGACAAGTGTAATCAATAGTTACTTTGGGCGGGTGACTTGGAATCTCGTCCTTTCCAACCTCCCACACATCACAGCCCTACTCATTGTGTGTTAAATATACATCAGCTGCTGGAAATCACGTCCATTCCGGCAGCACTAATAATCAATAGTTACTTTGGGCGGGTGGCTTGGAATCGCGTCCTTTCCAACCTCCCACACATTGCATCCCTAATATTGTGTGTTAAATATACATTAGCTGCTCGAAATCACGTCCATTCCGACAGCACTGATAATCAATTCCGTTGCTCGGCATCACAGTCCATTCCGACAACTGATTCAATAATATACGTATATACATATTTTATAATATAATTTTGCTCACTATGTATGCTTGTTAATTTTACACTGTAATCCGCATTTATATTCATTCATTCATTCATATTTAGTCTGATTAATTGTAAAATTTGTAGACTAACAAATAAATAAATAAATAAATAAAATGATATTTCACTTATCAAGTTTTATTGTAAGAGGAAATGTGGGGACATTTTTTTTAAACGGGCGGTGCCACTTTTTATGTAGAAAAGTAATTTATCTGAAATGAAATGTGCAATTGAAGCTCGCGCTGAGTATATAATGTTCGGTTACACCCGAACTTAGACACCTTTACTTGTTTATCACTAGTTTTAATAAATACTAAAATATATACATATAAGAATAAGCAGGAGAATGTATTACCCTCGAAGTTCGCCATTTTCGTGAACTAAGTGCAAAATAAAAAATAAACAAATGAATTAATAATATTTAAAATCTCAAAATCTTTCGCTAAGTACTTCTACGCGTTGACCACGGCGAGTACCAAAGAAGATTTAATGATGAGCTGTACGAACTTTATGCCAACATTACAAAGTCCAGCAAATGAAAGATGATGCTCCGACCAAGAAGGCAGTTTTATCTGTTACCTCCTATGGAAACACAAGGCAGCGGAAGAGTCAGGTGGAAAAAGGCTTAAAACTTTGCTCCATTTAACCCAACCAAGACACGACTGGCGCGACTTGTTGGACGACCAAAACCACTTAATAAACGGTTAAGCGCCAACACAGTAAGTAAAAATTTAAAATATATTTATTTTGCCTAGTGAATCCAGTAGACTTCCAACCTCCGGTCGGTAAGACTTGCACATTGTTTAATCTGAATATATGTACATATCGCGCATTTACTTCAATAGTGTCATAATTCAAAAAACACAATTTTCCAGGAGAGACATTCAAAGATTTCAACTGCCATATGTTGCGCATATAAATGCATATCGTCGCTTCGCTCACAAAAAGAGTTATGTGTTTTTCAGTAACCTCTCAGGAGATCAAAAAAACTTATTTCTGGTGTCCATTTGCAAAATTTTGCAAATGTCGTATTTTTAAATATTTTATGGAAAGTATTTTATTGATGTGTGAAGGAAAAAATCATGTTTTTTAACCCATTACGACGTGATAAATATTTGCGCCGTTTTATAGCACAAGCTGCTTTCAAATTTGCTTTTGGCGGTAGGGAAATACATGAAATTTTTGCCGTTATTCCTCATAATGCTTACGAAAATTACCCCTTAACCCCTGGGAGGTTTAGCTCCATCAATCAGATGTCTGTTGGGATGCCCAGGTTTCTGCGTATTAAACAGGAATTGTTTGGTTAGCATTTCATTTCTCTCCCTGATGGGGAGTATTCTCGCCTCATTATGTAGATGATATGCTGGGGACAAAAGAAGACAACCCGTGGCGGTTCTGAGGGCAGTATTTTGGCAGGCCTGTAGCTTCTTCCAGTGAGTAGTCTTTAGGCTTGGCGATCATATAGGGGACGCGTAGCGTGCAATCGGCTGGCCAATTGCTTCGTAAGTGGTAATGAGTGTTTATTTATCTAATAAAATATGCTATAAAAAAAATTTGAAAAAAACACATAACTGTTTTCGTTAGCGCAGCGACGATATTTTAATTTTTTATAGCACTTGGTAAATTTTTAACTGATCACAAAGATTTTTTATACAACATAGATCATGATATTGGGTACGTTTATATGTTATTAACTCAAAATTCATGTTTTTTGAGTTGTGACACTATTGAAGTAGATGAGCGATATGTATATGTGGTGGTATTGTTTCTAGATGTATGCAAGCTCTTGTACCAAATATCACAGATGCTCACATCTTATCGCTGTATTTACTTAGTTGTTGTAAGTAAATAAGTACGTAAATAAAGTTTAAAACAAGTAAAAACGGGACTGTCTTCGGCTGTGCCGAAGACTTCATGCCTTTCATGAATGGGGCTGAACAATAATCTATCCCGCTCTCCGAATAATCGGATGTATAAGATAAGAAATATATAGTGAACAAATCTACATACCTTAACGATTTTTAAGATAAATATAAAATAAAAAATAGGTAGGTACTTTGTGTGAGGATGCAAAGTTTCAGTTTTTTTGTGGTCTGCGTGTAAAAACTATGACTACGAATCACGTATTTCAAAATATATGACGTAAACGTAACTATTTGATGAAATTTGATGAATTTTGAAGCTTCTAGCCGTAAAAAGGGGGCAAAAATTAGAGTTTATATGGGGTATATAATATATATACCACCGATCTCTATGATTTTTTCAGACAACAATATATGCTATATACGTAAGCATATGGTGAAATTTGAAGCGTCTAGCTGTTAAAAAGGGGCAGAAATTGCGCAAAGTTTCTTATCTGAACAATCGGTTGTATGAGATATATACTATGTATACCACCGATCTCAATGATTTTTTCAGACATCAATATATGCTATACACGTAAGCATTTGGTGAAATTTGAAGCTTATAGCTGTTAAAATGAGGCCGAAATCGCAAAAAAAATATATATATACTATATATATATACTATATATACCATCATATATATATTATATATATCACCGATCTCTATGATTTTTTGACACAACAATACATACTATATACGTAAGCATCGGTGAAATTTGAAGCTTATAGCTGTTAAAATGGGGTAGAAATTGCGAAAAGTTTCTTATCTGAACAATCGGTTGTATGAGATATATACTATATATACAACCGATCTCTATGATTTTTTGAGACAACAATATATGCTATATACGTAAGCAATCGGTGAAATTTGAAGCTTATAGCTGTTAAAATGGGGTAGAAATTGCGAAAAGTTTCTTATCTGAACAATCGGTTGTATGAGATATATACTATATATACAACCGATCTCTATGATTTTTTCAGACAACAATATATGCTATATACGTAAGCAATCGGTGAAATTTGAAGCTTATAGCTGTTAAAATGGGGTAGAAATTGCGAAAAGTTTCTTATCTGAACAAACGGTTGTATGAGATATATACTATATATACAACCGATCTCTATGATTTTTCAGACAACAATATATGCTATATACGTAAGCAATCGGTGAAATTTGAAGCTTATAGCTGTTAAAATGGGGTAGAAATTGCGAAAGTTTCTTATCTGAACAATCGGTTGTATGAGATATATACTATATATACAACCGATCTCTATGATTTTTTCAGACAACAATATATGCTATATACGTAAGTATTCGGTGAAATTTTGAAGCTTCTAGCTGTTAAAATGGGGCTAAAATTTGCGAAAATATATATAATACATATATATATTATATATACCACCACATATATACTATATATACCACCGATCTTTATGATTTTTTCAGACAACAATATATGCTGTATACGTAAGCATTCGTTGAAATTTGAAGCCTAGCTCTTAAAATAGGGCAGTAATTACGAAAAGTTCCTTATCTGAACAATCGGTTGTGGGGGATATATACTATATATACGACCGATCTCATCAATTTTTTCAGGTAACAATACGTGCAATATACGAAAGTATATGGTGAAGTTTGAAGCTTCAATCTGTTAAATTGGGTAAGATATTACAAAAATCCTCTTTTTCTGAAAAATCGGTTGTATGGAGGATATATGCTATAGTGGTCCGATCCGGTCGGTTCCGACAAATGTCTAATCGGACACCCAAATACACCCGCTCACCAAATTTTATCAAGATATCTCAAAAATTGAGGGACTAGTTTGCATACAAACAGACAGACGGACAGGCGGACAGACGGACATGGCTAAATCAACTCAGCTCTTCAACCTGATTATTTCGGTATACTTAATGGTGGGTCTATCTATTTTCCTTTAAGGACTTACAATTTTCTGTTTCGTGACGAAATTAATATACCATTTAATTTTCATGAAAGATATAATAAATAGTACTTATGCTTAAAATAAAGATGTTTTACCTAAACTTCTGATACATACCAATCACATATTTCGATAGCGACACATAATGGATATCAAGTACTCCTCCACTTATATCTTCCAACTAGTGACGGCCTCCGTCTTCCTCTGCTCCCAAATACGGTTGTCGATAGGAATTCTTTCTGAGCCGCAGTATCTTCATATGACTGTGCCTCACGACACCGTCACAGTATCTAATAGTAACCACAAAAATACATTTCCAATGCTGGTGTTATTTTCTCAACTTCTACTGTATATACAGTCAGGGCCGTAGAGAGAAAATCCGGCCCCGGGACTAAACAATTTACGGGCCCATATAAAAATCCACTAATACATTTGATTAATTAAATTAATGACGTCTCATTCATGAATCATTATTGATGGATTACATCAAATAAAATTTTGGCCACATCAACTAAATGATTTTTGGACTAAGAGCTGAAAATAAAATTAACACAAAATGTTTACTATTTATACAATTTTATTGTAACGTAGAAATAAAATTCTCTTTTAACAACCACATATTGTTTCAAATAATCTTTTCTAGTTATTTGGTAACATTTTAATACATTTCTGATAAATTTAATGATGATTACAAATTTTAATTATTCAACATAGAAAGTTCGGATATCAGAGACTGGCTTTACTTGCTTTTTTCGCTGCAAAATGTTTATAATAATATCAAAATTGAACTTCTTGCCAAAACGCATTCAACACAAAGCGTGGCAAGTCCTTAAACTCGCTCTTGATTTGATTCTTGAAAGGACGCTTGAGGAACGTTCTGCACTAGCTACAGTGACAGGTATAGAGGAACAGGTACGTAAAGCAACAAAAATGTTGGGGAAAATTTTATACAGATTTTGATTTTATGTAGATGATATTTAGCAATTCCAATGGTGACAGACCTTTATCAAAATTTTCTTCGTAAATGCGTTTCAAGATAATTGTTTCGCATTGTAAGCTTTGTGAAATGTCCGACTTTTATTTGTCGACAAATCTTACTGCGCTCGCTCGAACCGTAGTTTCATCCATGTCTTCAAATTGCCACAAAAAGGAAAACGTCTCGCTCAAATTTCTCAAAACAGCAAATCGTTCAGTAATGCCAGTGATTACAGAATCAACGATCACCAGGTATGTATTGGTTTAAAATCAGACTCTGAGTCATCCGTAATAATCTCATTTAAATTATATTCAGAGCGTCTTTTGGGTTTTCTCTTTCGAATGTCTGGAAACTTTGGCGAGATGTTCAATTGAATAGCAACTATTTCGCATTCGTTTACAATTGTTTCCCATTGGTTCCGTGTCAACTTCAAATCAGCTAATAAGGCATCTAGTGTCGGACCTTAACATCTATGGTGGCGTCTCTAGCTTGGAGGACCACGTTTTTTTCATTAATGGTAGTCTGTATTTTGAACCAATTGAGGACAGCAAGATACATTCGAACTTGTTGATGTACTTGAGAATGCCGGTAACATCTCCCTATGCTTGTGCAATTAAATGTGGCTTTTGTCTGAAAGACTATGAAGAGAGCTCGATACATTTTTTGAGGATGTCCCATCGTTGTGGAGTGCTGCTGAAAATAGTAAAATATTTTTGTACAACTCAGAATAAAGTAATTGCAGCCGTACAACATTCTGCAGCATCAACACCACATAAATTGAGATTGCGGGTTGAACAAAGCCAGTATCAGTATTCGAGTTTTTGTCGAGAATGTAACGTAGTGCTCCGTTGTAAGCTTCTTTCATATTGGCGCCGTTATTGTACCCTTGTGCACGACAATCGTTTAATGGGATTTCATGTTTACCTAGAGTATGGCAAATTAGATCAGGGATTTTCTGACCAGTTTTTTTGGTTACAATTCATGAAAGCCAAAAACCGTTCTTCTTTTGTCTGAAAGACTATGAAGAGAGCTCGATACATTTTTTTGAGGATGTCCCATCGTTGTGGAGTGCTGCTGAAAATAGTAAAATATTTTTGTACAACTCAGAATAAAGTAATTCCAGCCGTACAACATTCTGCAGCATCAACACCACATAAATTGAGACTGCGGGTTGAACAAAGCCAGTAATCAGTATTCGAGTTTTGTCGAGAATGTAACATAGTGCTCCGTTGTAAGCTTCTTTCATATTGGCACCGTTATTGTACCCTTGTGCACGACAATCGTTTAATGGGATTTCATGTTTACCTAGAGTATGGCAAATTAGATCAGGATTTTCTGACCAGTTTTTTTGGTTACAATTCATGAAAGCCAAAACCGTTCTTCTTTTGTCTGAAAGACTATGAAGAGAGCTCGATACATTTTTTTGAGGATGTCCCATCGTTGTGGAGTGCTGCTGAAAATAGTAAAATATTTTTGTACAACTCAGAATAAAGTAATTGCAGCCGTACAACATTCTGCAGCATCAACACCACATTAATTGAGACTGCGGGTTGAACAAAGCCAGTAATCAGTATTCGAGTTTTTGTCGAGAATGTAACGTAGTGCTCCGTTGTAAGCTTCTTTCATATTGGCGCCGTTATTGTACCCTTGTGCACGACAATCGTTTAATGGGATTTCATGTTTACCTAGAGTATGGCAGATTAGATCAGGGATTTTCTGACCAGTTTTTTTGGTTACAATTCATGAAAGCCAAAAACCGTTCTTGAATTGTACAATTTGTTGCTTTCGAATTGGAGTGGAGTTACCGCAAAATGAACGTAGTCATCGTTACTAGCATCAGGCATAGCATCAACAATAATAGTAAAAATACTTGGCTTATTGCCTTGATCTAAAATACTGTAACGAACTTACTTGCAATTCCTCTTATTTGCAACCTTCTGCTAAGTTCGAATCATTAAACTGTTGAATAAATAACTCCACTTTTCAATAATGCAAAATGGCCTTTATTAAAGTACTTCACAATAACACTTATACTTCGCTCAAACTGATTCTGCTATTGCTCGCTAGATAGCGTCTTAAATCCAACAGATTTTGATGCCTCAGCCTGTGCCGCTTTTATACTCTTCGGTTTCCTCGTTCACCCATTTCTCCTAAGGTCTAGTAATTTCGTGAACCTGATGCTTGTTTACTAGCTATATACACGTATATTTGCAATTTGTATCCATATGCGTGTGTATTGTGAGCGGCTGATGATGACATGCGCTTGTGAGTATCTCTCTCTGTTTGCCCCGCACGTATGTGTGCAGACAATGATTAATTTGTTTACGTACATACAAGTGTAGCAGCTTGCTTTATTGGTGTTGTGGCTTTATTTACTTAGTATCAGATTAGTGATGGGAGTATCACTTAGTGTCACTAATATTCGTCACTCTGTCCCTCCACCTAAGTCTGATCGTCCCGATCACACAAATCTCTCGATCTAACCGCTGCTAGCCTCTCCAAATGAACCACCCTTCTATTTCGTGGTTTCCCAATTGTTTGTATGCGGTAGATGACATCACTGATCTTCTTTACAACTCTCCTTCCCAACTGCACCAAAATTTGGATGGAACACCTTCCGCCGGTGAGGGTTGTATAGCAGTACCAAATATCCCTCCAAGAAACCTTCCGAA
>JARSSU010003289.1:0-46585 GCA_029619165.1 Eurosta solidaginis | reverse complement strand
GCGTCAATTCTGGAGTGCTGCTACGTCCGATTGCTTCATGAATATACTTTCGACATTAAATAAAGATATTATTGTGGTGGGAATGAACATAATGATTTTTAGCACAAAGAGTTAACAAATGTAGTGTGCTTTCTTAAAAGAACCAATTTACCTATGTTTTGAACATTATTGAGATGCTGCCCTTTGATTTAACAGTGAAAAAAACTTACCTATGAAATGGTCAGAAGAAATCTCCCCTATCGGACCTCACATTCATGAATAACCTACTTTTCTCCCATAACCGCAAGTTTCCGGCTGGTTTTTCGAACATTGTTCACTGAAAAATAAGGAATAGGAGAAGTGATAAAAACTCACAAGGAATTTTTATTTAGAATACAAGGAATGGGCAGAAGGGAAAATATACCGCACGGAATTTTTGTTTATAGAAATTCGAGCTGAATATTTTTTCTTTTAGTAAATCCCATTAAGAATTTGGGACTATTTTTCCCACAGTACTCACACTGCTAGTAAGGGACTACGTCGCTTCACTCCGCATCCACGAATAAGTGATAGGGGAGGTGAGTCATCAAACTACTTCTTTTAGTTTCCGAAGATATAATTATGACGAAATTGTGTATTTTGTTAATAGTTTTGCAGTCTTCCAACATGCAATGGCGATAGTATTACAGGGGAGTAGCTCCAGTGGAAAACCTTTCCAATATAGAAGAACGATGTTTAACTTCTTATAATCACATTACGCACTTTTGAACATTAAATGCGAATAGGAGAGTTTTGAACTATCCATGTCCTATATCTTCTTCAGTCATCATAAAACATGTTTATGTATCCCAAATTTTATCGGAAAATTAGAGACAATCTCTCTTCATGTAGATAATATCACTCCATTGGTAGAGATAAGGACAGGCGTACCAGGGCATGGCCTAGTTCTATGGTAGAAGTGATTACCACTACCTAATTGTTATAGTTAAAACCGGACAGACTTTTAGTGAAATTGTATGTGTGTGTTCAAGTGAATTGGGATGCACTAGGATTTGCCCCCCCCCCGACCCCCCCCCATTTGGTCCGGCTTGTTTGTTTTTAATTATTCCAGTAAATGAACCAGCGACGCAGACATCCTCCAACCAAAAAATTGTCCTCTTTATGGCGTATTTGTTTGAAATTCACGGCGCAGGGATATCTCTCCAATTTTGGTCAAGTTATTATTTGAAGACTTTTGCATTTACGAGAAGTTGGGACCAGGGCCGACTTCATGTCTAAAAAGCCGATAATTTATGATGCGATTTGCTTGAAATTTATAGACTACGGGAAGTCACCTTTCTTGATTTGGACTTGGTATTTGAGACGTTTCTTTACGAAAGTACATCTAACGACTGACTTATCACGAGTGAGCGATGTTAAGCGATTTGCCCTTGCAAATTCTGAGTTTAGGTGGACTGGCACTCTTACTTGACATAGCTTAACTAGTGTCAAAAAACTTTGTTCTCTCTGGAAACGTGCAATCAGTGAGGCCAGCCGATATCTCGATAAAATCCTGTTTATGGAGCGATTTACATATTAAAGCGTTTAAAGGGGGTAATTTCCTTCATTGGCACAGCAAATATTGTGAATAAATTGTATTGCACAAAATGTGGACCACCAAGGACCCTTACTCTTAACTCTGACCTATTCCAAAAAATAAAATTTTCTAATTTATGGTGCTATTGCTGTAGTGCCTTTTACCTAAGTAAATATTTGGGAAACTTTCTATTCGGGAAGTGAGTTAGAAAAAAAAAAAAAAAAAAACAAAAACCAAACAATGGCCGACTTTTCGAAAGATCCTGTAACGACTTGCTTGAGTATTAGTAGAGGGCTATCATCGAACACGCTTAATACATAGTACCCCTTCTTTCCGGAAACGCGTGCCACAGGTAGGCGATGCACAGTTTGTTTAGAATTTATTGTTTCACAAGCAACTTTTCACAAAATATGGTTAATTTTGATGTTAAAGAATATTCGAATATAAAAACAAGTAAGAGGGAGCGTTAAGTTCGGGTGTACCGACACTATTACATACTCAGTTGACGAGCTATGGTGACAACATAAGCGAAAGTAACCAAGTAGGAAAAGAACCGGGGTCCACAAGTGTTTCGTTGTGGAACAAGCTAGCTGGACTAATATTATTATGAGATGTTCCGTTTCATACTGTAGATCATTTATTACAACTACGTCATTTTTTCAGCAATATGTTCTTCATGAAAATGAAAGGTATATAATTTCGTCACGAAAAACGCGAAACAATTTTTAAGTACCCTTCAAAAGGAAAATAAGATAAGAACCATACCCCAATTCCAGTATACCGAAATAATCAGGTTAAGAGACGGAGTGACGTTAGCGCCACTCACACGTGTCAGTCTGTCCGTCCTATGCTGCCTCGCTATACAACTACCCGTGTACTCTGTTTGTGTATGCTAACACTGATATACAGCTCCACCTGACAATTTCTTGGGAGATATAGCATAGATAACACAAGTAGGTCAGACCTGGGTATACGAAATGTACATTTGTATGTCCGATTAGACATTGTCGGAAAAAGACCGGATCGGGAACTCCCCTCCTACTATAGCATGATATGACCTCCATCACAACACGAAGTATGGAGTACAGAAAACAATAGAGGCAGCCTGCTATATTGTAAATATCTTACGCCGCACACCCATGTGCTTATCAAATGCAAGATTGAAGCGTGGGTGTGCACAAACGCGACCATGATACTCTGACGAAATATATTGCACATATGTGCTGAAAAAATTTATGAGATCGGTCGTTTAAATATAATTACTCGCATAATAGATAATCCGCCCTCAAACCGATTTGTTTCAGATAAGGAACTTTTCGTAATTACTGCCCTATTTTAAGAGCTAGAATGCCGTACATATATAAAGCAATTATAGTATGATTGTCTGGAAAAAATTGCATAAGATCGGTGAGCTATATGTGTATAACTATATATATGGTAACTGGAATATATATAGTTATATATCCTATATAAGTATACATTGTATATATATATCGCAAAATTTTAGACCCATGTTTAACAGTAGAAGACCTTGTCAAATTTCTTCCGACAATGAACTTACGTATAATAGCATATTGTTGTCGAAAAAAATCATAGAGATCGGATTGTATATATATAATCTCATACAAACCGATTGTTCAGATAAGAAACTCTTCTCGCAATTTCTACCCCATTTAAAACAGCCTCATAAGCTTAAAATTTCACCACAATTTACTTCGTATATAGCACTATATGGTTGTCAAAAAAAACCATAAGAGACTCGGATGAATATATATATATATATACAACTGAATGTTCATTAATACACAATGCCCAAATTCTCCCATTTTTAACACTTACCTTCACAAATTTCACCATTTCTTACTATTATAGAACACCATATTTTTTTTCTGAGAAATAAAACAAGAGATCGGTCACCTAGTTTACATGAACTAATATAAGAGCATAGCGAAAAGTTATCTCTACAGCACCTTTAAACAAGCGAAACCATTATCAAAATAAAGAAACTTCTTCTCAATTCTACTCACACCATTTTATACACATAATCACCAAACACACACCAATGCCTACACGTATCTATACAAAATATATTAGAGTCTGAAAAAATCTATAGAAAATCCGGGAGCTATCATAGACTAATCATCTCATACAACCGATTGTCAGTACAAGAAAACTTGTCTTGCGCAATTTCGCCCCTTTTAACAGCACTTGTGACGCTGTCAATATTTTACTCATTTGATGATAGTCATATTAGCATAGACTTGTTGTCTTGAAAAAATATAGAGACGTTGTTGAAAGTATTATATCAGTATATATCATGATTACAACCGATTATGTTTCAGTGAAGAACTTTGCGCTATAAGCAGTTCTGCCCCATATTGATTAACAGAGACGCTGCTCAACAGTATCTTGTCAACGCCGTCACCAATTTTTTGCCTTACGTATATGTACGGCAAATTATTGTGTCTGAAATAAATCATAGAGATCTGTTGTATATATAGTATATATTCATACAAACACGATGTTCAGATAAGAAACTTTCGCAATTTCTACCACATTTTAACAGCTATAAGCTTCAAATTTAACTGATTGCTACGTATAAGCATATATGTGTCTGAAAAAAAATCATAGACATCGGTTGCTACATATATAGTAATATATCATCAACACAACCGATGTTCAGATAAGAAACTTTTCACGCCAACACATTTTTACCCACACAATTTTAACAGCTACATAAGCTTCAAATTTCAACCGAGTACATTACGTATATAGTATGTATTGTTTTGTCAAAAAATCGCATAGAGATGCGGTGATATATACTAACGTAGATATATGATGGTATATATAGAGTATATATATTAGTATATATATATACGATGTTCGCCCCAGTTTTACCAGCTAGAAGCTTACAAATTTCAGCCAAATGCTTACATGATAGCATATATTGATGATACTGATCATGAGATCGTGGAGTTATACATAGTATATAATTCATACAACCACGATGTTCAAGATAGAAACATTGCGCAATTTCTGCCCCGTTTTAACAGCTAGAAGCTTCAAATCTCTCAAAATGTCTTACGGAATATAGCATAGTATGTGTGTTTGTCTGCACATAGAGATCGGTGGTTATATATATTATCATACTTCATACTATAGTAATAAACTGTCACATGTTTTGACCCCTGTTTTGCGGCTAGAAGCATTCAAAATCATCAAACATTTCATCAAATAGTATACGATTTACGTCAGTATATGTTGTGTGTGAAACATACGTGATCAGATAGTCACATAGTTTGTACAGTGCAGACCATCATCGAGAGAAGCTGATATTGTTGCATCCTCACACAGATTACACTACCTATAAGTTTTTATTTATATTTATCTTAACACGTTTAGATAGGTTCAAATTCCACCAAATGCTTACGCTTTGTATAGACCAAGTATATTGTTCTGTCCAATTGAAACAATCTGTTGAGAGCGGAGCAGCCATCAACTGGTATAGTATAATATATATCTCATACAACCGATTGTTCTGTAAGAAACTTTGCGCAATTTCTGTCCCCTGTTAACAGCTAGACTGCTCAAATTTCCCACCATTTGCTTACGTACTATAGCATATATTGTTGTCTGAGAAAATCATAGATAAGCCGGTTCGGAGGACCTATATCAGCTGCATACTATCGCACATACAAATCACACAGATTGTTCAGATAAGAACACTTGCGCACAAATGTCTACCCATTTTAACGCAGCGAGAAGCTGTCAAATTTCACCAAATGCTTACGTGTATAGACATATATCTGTCTGATAGCGGTGCAGATCGGAGGTATACTATAATATATATATCATACAACGGATTGTGTCTGTTAAGAACTTGCGCAATTTCTGCCGCTTGTTTACCAGAGCTAGACGCTCAAATTTCACATGTTGCTGTACGCTATAGCATATATTGTGTCTGTAAAACACAGTCATAGAGATCACCGGTGGCTTATATATTATATACCCCATATAAACTCTAATTTTTGCCCCTCTTTTACGGCTAGAAGCTTCAAATCATCAAATTCATCAATAGTTACTTTTACGTCATATATGTTGAAATACGTGATCGTAGTCATAGTTTTTACACGCTCACAGACCGCACAAAAATAACCATGGAAACTTGCATCCTCACACAAATACCTACCGTGTTTTTATTTTAATTGTATCTAATAAAATCGTTAAGGTATGTAGATCTGTTCACTATATATGCATTATACTTATACATCCGATATATTTGTATACCTCTTGAAAATGAAATGGTATATTAATTTCGTCACGAACCGAAAATTGTAAGTCCTTAAAGGAAAATAGATAGACCCACCATTAAGTATACCGAAATAATCAGGTTGAAGAGCTGAGTTGATTAGCCATGTCCGTCTCGTCGTCCGTCTGTCTGTTTGTATGCAAACTAGTCCCTCAATTTTGAGATATCTTGATAAAATTTGGTGAGCGGGTGTATTTGGGTGTCCGATTAGACATTTGTCGGAACCGACCGGATCGGACCACTCATAGCATATATCCTCCATACAACCGATTTTTCAGAAAAAGAGGATTTTTGTAATATCTTACCCAATTTAACAGATTGAAGCTTTAACTTCACCATATACTTTCGTATATTGCACATATTGTTGCCTGAAAAAATTATGAGATCGGTCGTATATATAGTATATATCCCCCACAACCGATTGTTCAGATAAGGAACTTTCGTATTACTGCCCTGTTTAAGAGCTAGAGGCTTCAAATTTCAACGAATGCTGTACTATATAGCATATATTGTTGTCTGAAAAAATCATAAGATCGGTGGTATATAGTATTTTATGGGGTATAATCGTAAAGTATAGTATATATTGTAACGAATTTGCTGCAAATCCTCTATTTGCACCTTTGCTAGGTTCGTATCGCTAAACTGTTGAATAAATAATCCAATATTGAATAATTGAAAAAATGGCCTTATTAAAATGCTTCACAATAACACTCAAACTGTGCCAACGAATCACTAATAACCAACTGATAGCTCAAATGAAACCACTAATCAAAATAATATATGTATTGCCTCGCTAGATATCTTCTAGTCGTAACTGTGATCAACTCAAATCAAATGAATTACTTCTATTCCGCTGCCGCTTTGATAGTTTACGCTGCATACTTCTAGGCTCTTCGATTTCCAGAAGTTACTAGTTGTTTCGGCTACAAAATCGCCAGCCACAACTACGTGCACAAATTATTGCCCTCTCTTGTGACCACTGAGATAAGATATATGCATGTGTTGTGGCATTGCCGCTCCGCTGCTCGTATACGTACATATGTGTAGACGCAATTATTTATTCGTTTATGTAAACACATAAAGATTGAATTATTGATGTGAAAGTTTGTAGTTTACAGTCTCTCGCGCGCACATAGCCGTATAAGTAAATGCATCTGTGTGTGACATCTCTCTGGGCTGCCTTATATATGTGTATACTTGATTTAATTATTAACGTAAATACCTGCTTGGCATGGCCTTAGCATCGCCTTAGTGATGGGATAATTTAGTGATGCTAATATCCGTGACACGCCCTCCACCTAAGTCTGATCGTCCCGATCAGACAAATCTCTCGATCTAAAACGCTGCTAGCATCGCCAAATGTACCACTCTTCTACTCCGTGGTTTCTCAATGCTTTGTATGCGGTAGATGGTATCACTGATCTTCTTCACAACCTTGTACGGGCCTTCCCAACTGCACCGAAATTTGGATGGAACACCTGTCCGCCGGTGAGGTTTGTATAACAGTACCAAATCTCCCGCCAAGAAACCTTTCGAATTATTGTTCTCATGGTACCTGTGTTTCATCGATACCACTCAATACCCTGGTTCGTTCCTTCACACTCTGTTGTTTGGCCAATGAACCACTTCGTAGAGCTTGCGCTGTACGAATTTTCTTTGCATAATCGGTATCGTTCCCACATTTTACAACAGTAGTGCGCTCCGGCTTGGAAACTGCCCTCGCATTCTTTCGCGGAAATTCGTTGCTTCGTTTTCCTGCGTCTTTTAGGTTTTGTCAATGCCAGTGTTCCTCTCGCAGGTACTTTTGATTTTGATTATTTGGCCCATTCGTTTCATCAACCTTTACCTTTGAATTTCGTGGCCTTCGTTGAGTATTCTCCACCAGTACCCGATTACTGCTGAACCCTTTTCCAAACTAAAGTTAAGTGGCACATCTTGGTTCTCATAACGCATCACCCTTCTCTGCATATCGATCTTGATGTCATGGTCAACCAAGAAATCCACTCCCAATATAACTTCATCAACAATCTCCGCCACAACAAATTTGTGTAGAACCATGACCTTCCAATCAATACTTCACATATCACTTCTCCCTGAACTTGGTTATACTCGCCAGTGACCGTACGCAACTTTGCTCCAGGTAACGGTTTTACTCTCCTGTTGACCAAGTCAGATCGGATCAAGGAATGAGATGCGCCCGTATCTACAGTCAGTACTCGTTCTTTGCCATCCACATTCCCTCTGACGGTAAGACTGCTCGATTTTCCACCAATTTGCGACACAGATATCACAGGGCATTCAATAGCCCGGTCTAGCTCTCTACCTCTTACTCGCTCTTGCTCATCTCCTCCAGCTTTGCGTTTATGGCCACCCACATTGTTGGAACTATTAGGACCAAGATCGCAATGACGTGCAATGTGACCTGGGTTGCCGCACTTGAGACATATAATAACTCCGGCATTCTTCTGTTGAGATCCCTTCAGTGCTTCCAAAATTGTTTCTACCCACTCTGGCCTTTCTACTTCCACGCGGCGTGCTTTGAAAACTGGCTTACACAGAAGCGACGCTGTTTCCTGAATCAGAGCTTGTGACACCGTTTCTGCGAATGTTGGCTTTGGGTTTGCGTATGTAGCTCGCTTTGTTTCGACGTCCCGTATGCCATTTATAAAGCTCTGAATCTTTGCCCTTTCAGTGTATTCCACGGGTGCATCCGCATTTGCAAGATGAGCCAATCTTTCAATGTCCGAAGCAAACTCCTGCAAAGTCTCGTTAGCTTTTTGGTAGCGGTTTTGCAACTCAATTTGGAATATCTGTTTCCTGTGTTCGCTTCCGTATCGCCGTTCTGCAGCAGCCATCAATGCGTCATAACTGTTCCGTTCGTACTCTGGAATAGTCTGTAAGATTTCGGCAGCTGGTCCTTTCAATGCTACGAAGAGTGCGGCAACTTTATCTTCCACATTCCAGTTGTTCACTGCTGCGGTCTTCTCAAACTATAGCTTAAAGACCTGGAAAGGAACAGAACCGTCAAAGGATGGTGTTTTTACCTTTGGATTACTCGCTGAAACTGCTGGACGATTTAATTGTAACTGCTGAATCCGATCTTTCAAAGCATCCATCTCAGCTTCCATTTTATCTTGTCGTTCACTAAAACCCTCCAACTGCGATGATATGCGATCCTCTTGCGCTTTCAACTGCTGAGCCAACTAAGATATCATATATGTCTTCTGTTCTTCCAGTTGCGATGCCATATATGTCTTCTGTTCTTCCAGTTGAGATGACATTTGCGACGACATTTCTGAGATACGTGTCTCCTGGGATTCCATCTGTGATGACATATACGTTTTCTGTTCTTCCAGTTGTGATGACATGTTGGTGGATATTTGTGATGACATTTCTGTTATACGTGCCTCTTGTGCTTCCAGTTGAGATGCCAGTTGCGACGACATTGATGCTACTGTCGATGTTTGTGCAGATATTGCAGCCAATATCATGTTCAAGTCTGTGCTGCTAACCGTCTGCGATGTTTCGTTTTTCTCTTCAATTTTCGTTGTCTCCTCGCCATCAAGATGAAAGACAAACTCTTCCACATCAATTCCTTCTGCTTCCATTGCCTCTCGTAGCCCGTGCCTGAAGTTCAAGTTTAACGCCGCTTGTATTCAATCCACGGCTCTCCAACTCCTTCTTCAGCTGCTGGATCCTCAATTCACTGAACTTTGCCATGTCCTTGTTGTCCTCTAGAATTTATCCAACAGTTCCTCTTCTGACACCAATTGTAACGAATTTGCTGCAAATCCTCTTATTTGCCCCTTTTGCTAGGTTCGTATCGCTAAACTGTTGAATAAATAACTCCAATATTGAATAATGGAAAAAATGGCCTTTATTAAAATGCTTCACAATAACACTCAAACTGTGCAACGAATAGCTTAATAACCAAACTGATAGCTCAAATGAAACTCCACTAATCAAAATAATACTGGTATTGCTCGCTAGATATCTTCTTAGTCGTAACTGCTGATCAACTCAAATCAAACTGAATTACTTCTTACTCGCCTGCACCGCTTTTATAGTTTACGCTGCATACTTCTAGGCTCTTCGATTTCCAGAAGTTACTAGTTGTTTCGGCTACAAAATCGCCAGCCACAACTACGTGCACAAATTATTGCCCTCTCTTGTGACCACTGAGATAAGATATATGCATGTGTTTGTGCATTGCCGCTCCGCTGCTCGTATACGTACATATGTGTAGACGCAATTATTTATTCGTTTATGTAAACACATAAAGATTGAATTATTGATGTGAATGTTTGTAGTTTACAGTCTCTCGCGCGCACATAGCCGTATAAGTAAATGCATCTGTGTGTGACATCTCTCTGGGCTGCCTTATATATGTGTATACTTGATTTAATTATTAACGTAAATACTGCTTGGCATGGCCTTAGCATCGCCTTAGTGATGGGATAATTTAGTGATGCTAATATCCGTGACAATATATATATTTTCGCAAATTTTAGCCCCATTTTAACAGCTAGAAGCTTCAAATTTCACCGAATACTTACGTATATAGCATATATTGTTGTCTGAAAAAATCATAGAGATCGGTTGTATATATAGTATATATCTCATACAACCGATTGTTCAGATAAGAAACTTTTCGCAATTTCTACCCCATTTTAACAGCTATAAGCTTCAAATTTCACCGATTGCTTACATATATAGCATATATTATTGTCTGAAAAAATCATAGAGATCGGTTGTATATATAGTATATATCTCATACAACCGATTGTTCAGATAAGAGACTTTTCGCAATTTCTACCCCATTTTAACAGCTATAAGCTTCAAATTTCACCGATTGCTTACGTATATAGCATATATTATTGTCTGAAAAAATCATAGAGATCGGTTGTATATATAGTATATATCTCATACAACCGATTGTTCAGATAAGAAACTTTTCGCAATTTCTACCCCATTTTAACAGCTATAAGCTTCAAATTTCACCGATTGCTTACATATATAGCATATATTATTGTCTGAAAAAATCATAGAGATCGGTTGTATATATAGTATATATCTCATACAACCGATTGTTCAGATAAGAAACTTTTCGCAATTTCTACCCCATTTTAACAGCTATAAGCTTCAAATTTCACCGATTGCTTACGTATATAGAATGTATTGTTTTGTCAAAAAATCATAGAGGTCGGTGATATATATAATATATATATGATGATATATATAGTATATATATATAGTATATATATATTTTTTTTACGATTTCGGCCCCATTTTAACAGCTAGTAGCTTCAAATTTCACCAAATGCTAACGTGTATAGCATATATTGATGTCTGAAAAAATCATTGAGATCGATGGTATACATAGTATATATCTCATACAACCGATTATTCAGATAAGAAACTTTGCGCAATTTCTGCCCCGTTTTAACAGCTAGAAGCTTCAAATTTCACAAAATGCTTACGTATATAGCATATATTGTTGTCTGAAAAAATCATAGAGATCGGTGGTATATATATTATATACTTCATATAAACTGTCATTTTGACCCCTTTTTTACGGCTAGAAGCTTCAAAATTCATCAAATTTCATCAAATAGTTACGTTTACGTCATATATTTTTGAAATACGTGATTCGTAGTCATAGTTTTTACATGCAGACCACAAAAAACGTGAAGCTTTGCATCCTCACACAGATTACCTACCTATTTTTATACCTTTCATGAAAATGAAATGGTATATTAATTTCGTCACGAAACCGAAAATTGTAAATCCTTAAAGGAAAATAGATAGACCCACTATTAAGTATACCGAAATAATCAGGTTGAAGAGCTGAGTTGATTTAGCCATGTCCGTCTGTCCGTCTGTCCCTCTGTCTGTTTGTATGCAAACTAGTCCCTCAATTTTTGAGATATCTTGACAAAATTTGGTGAGCGGTTGTATTTGGGTGTCCGATTAGACATTTGTCGGAACCGACCGGATCGGGACCACTATAGCATATATCCTCCATACAACCGATTTTTCAGAAAAAGAGGATTTTTGTAATATCTTACCCAATTTAACAGATTGAAGCTTCAGACTTCACCATATACTTTCGTATATTGCACATATTGTTGCCTGAAAAAATTTATGAGATCGGTCGTATATATAGTATATATCCCCCACAACCGATTGTTCAGATAAGGAACTTTTCGTAATTACTGCCCTATTTTAAGAGCTAGAGGCTTCAAATTTCAACGAATGCTTACATATATAGCATATATTGTTGTCTGAAAAAATCATAAAGATCGGTGGTATATATAGTATATATATGGTGGTATATATAGTATATACATATATATAGTATATATATATTTTTTTCGCAAATTTTAGCCCCATTTTAACAGCTAGAAGCTTCAAATTTCACCGAATACTTACGTATACAGCATATATTGTTGTCTGAAAAAATCATAGAGATCGGTTGTATATATAGTATATATCTCATACAAAAGATTGTTCAGATAAGAAACTTTTCGCAATTTCTATCCCATTTTAACAGCTATAAGCTTCAAATTTCACCGATTGCTTACGTATATAGCATATATTGTTGTCTGAAAAAATCATGGAGATCGGTTGTATATATAGTATATATCTCATACAACCGATTGTTCAGATAAGAAACTTTTCGCAATTTCTACCCCATTTTAACAGCTATAAGCTTCAAATTTCACCGATTGCTTACGTATATAGTATGTATTGTTTTGTCCAAAAATCATAGAGATCGGTGATATATATAATATATATATGATGGTATATATAGTATATATATATAGTATATATATATTTTGTTTACGATTTCGGCCCCATTTTAACAGCTAGAAGCTTCAAATTTCACCAAATGCTTACGTGTATAGCATATATTGATGTCTGAAAAAATCATTGAGATCGGTGGTATACATAGTATATATCTCATACAACCGATTGTTCAGATAAGAAACTTTGCGCAATTTCTGCCCCGTTTTAACAGCTAGAAGCTTCAAATTTCACAAAATGCTTACGTATATAGCATATATTGTTGTCTGGAAAAATCATAGAGATCGGTGGTATATATATTATATACTTCATATAAACTGTCATTTTGACCCCTTTTTTACGGCTAGAAGCTTCAAAATTCATCAAAGTTTCATCAAATAGTTACGTTTACGTCATATATTTTTGAAATACGTGATTCATAGTCATAGTTTTTACACGCAGACCACAAAAAACCTGAAACTTTGCATCCTCACACAAATTACCTACCTGTTTTTTATTTTATATTTATCTTAAAAATCGTTAAGGTATGTAGATCTATTCACTATATATTTCTTATCTTATACATCCGATTATTCGGAGATTACGAACGGGATAAGATTATTGTTCAGCCCCATTCTTACTTGTTTTTTTTTATTTTTTTCCAAAATTTTACTTCATATGCATACATTTGCTTATTTCAGATACAGTAACTCATGTGAATAAGTGACACAGATCCAAAAAAATTTAAAGGACTTAAGAATATTACTTTATTGTACTTAAATTGAATGGAATACAAATCTCAATACTCTAAAAGATTCTAAAAATTCGGAAAAAAAATTAAAATTTTTTATGAAAATTCGTCGAATTTTTTAAATATAATTTAGTTTTTGTTATAGATCGTGACAAATTTTCTTATGGGAAATTAATTAAAATAAATTTGCGAAAGCTAAAATTGTAAGAGTTATCCAAAAAGGGGTGTCTACTTATTTATGTGAGTGACTGTACATATGTACATACATATTTTGTATTTATTTGAGTATTTATCCTGGCTCTACAATTTTTACAGAATTATTTTACAGTACCAGTCAGGAATGTAAAAGTGAATTACAATAATAATAATAACAATGTAAATAAATAAATTACTTATGTGAAAATTACTTATTACAAAAACTTAAAAGTAAAGTATTATACAAAGTAGAAAAGACAATAGATTTAAATTGAATAAAACCTGATCCAACAAAAAGTTATAGGGTAGGTTATCTTTTATAATTATGATATTATTCGCTATCATCACTTTCATTGGATGAGTCACTTGTGGAATAGTCATGAACATCAGCAACACTGCTGTGAAAGCTTGAAACATCTGGGGTATTTATTGACTCCTCAACATTATCGGGGGACAGTAAATTTAAGACTTCTGAAATCAGACTTTTAAATTTTTTTTTAGGTATCTCCCTAAAACTGTTAACTAAAGGATCCGATGTTATAAGCAACATATTCATAAGATCTCTATTCGTGGCTTCACGCGACTGCTTTTGTGTGTTTTCAGCCCTGAATCGTCTCAAATCTTTGTTACGGGCTTTCTGTGCTTCCTCGGAAAGTTGACCAATAAGTAAAATTGCTGATTTTATAATATCAGTACTATGCACTAAGAATTTATGAACTGTAACAGGCATATTAAACCATGGATAGAGATCTATGTATAGTTTTTAGTCTGGACCGCAAATTTTTGAAATTTTTGGATGTTTATATTGTACCCAGATGCTAATGCGCGAAGGAGAGTGTCGAATCTTTTGATGAGCGTTACATCCAATCCGTAATTTCAGCACTAGCCTCAGAATTTTCGCAAAAACCTACGAGCAGTGTTGCCGTCATTGGTATTGCCGAAACCTGGTTTTGGTTTGTCTTCATCAATCCATTGTGTGTACCTGTTTTTATGCCTTGGTGACTGGTGCCGTAGGTTGTGGCAGGTTGAAGTCAATGATCTTCGCCTTTTTGCTTTTGGTGTGATTTTGTTGACCTTGCGCGTTTATTTTTGTATGTTTTATGGCTAGGTGTTTGTTCCCTGTAACAGGGAATTGGTTTTGCCGTTTGAAGATCAGCTTTTAAGGTTCAAATATCTTGTCGGAGCTGGTGCATACATACATCCTATTTGATATGTAGAGATAACTAAATCTACACAAAAAAAAATTAAAAATAGATGTGCAAAGAATTCGCAATGGTTTTTGCTTTCGACTATTAGAGAATACTTGTAACTATAACATATGTAAAACTAAGTCCGGATGTCCGCGGATGTATGTAACTTTTTTGTCCCTAAAGTTAAAAATATAGGGAAAAAATACCTTTTCTTCTTAATAACGGAATGTTAAATATATTGAAAATACTCTAATTGTGAAAGAATTACTATTCAAAAATTTTGCTTACCTTCGAGCTTAGAATCCATCAAAAAAATTAAGTAAAATTATTCACTTAAAAGAAATATGAATCTTAATATTCAACAAGAATTTTGCAAATTAATCAATGCATTTTGCGGCCTTCTTACTTCAATTACTCAATATATATGAGCAAAAATATCAAAAAAAAAGCAAAAATCCCGTTATGTTGTTTGTTTTCTTTCATTTCTCATTACACTTTTCTTGGAATAAGAACTTTGTTTTTGTCCAGCTAGCTTGTTCTACACGAAACACTGTGCGAGGGTAACCTTGGAATGTGATTGTATGACATGTGTATCAAATGAAAGGCATTAAAGAGTATTTTATGAGGGAGTGGGCCATAGTTCTATAGGTGGACGCCATTTAGGGATATCGCCATAAAGGTGGATCAGGGTTGACTCTAGAATTTGTTTGTACGATATGGGTATCAAATGAAAGGGGTTAATGAGTATTTTAAAAGGGAGTGATCCTTAGTACTGTGTATAAAAACTGGGCGTGGCTTCAACCGATTTCGCCCTTTTTCTCAGAAATAAGTTATCGTCCTAGAATCTAAGCCCCTACCAAATTTCACAAGGATTGGTAAATTTTTGTTAAACTTATGGCATTAAAAGTATCCTAGACAAACCAAATGAAAAAGGGCGGAGCCACGTCCATTTGAAATTTTCTTTTATTTTTGTACTTTGTTGCACCATATCATTACTGGAGTTGAATGTTGGCATTTTATACTTATATGCTGTAAAAATATTAAATTTTTTATTAAAATTTTACTTAAATAAGTGGGCGTGGTCGTTCTCCGATTGTGCTAATTTTTATTAAGCGTACATATAGTAATAGGAGTAACGTTCCTGCCAAATTTCATCATGATATCTTCAACGACTGCCAAACTACAGCTTGCAAAACATTTAAATAAAAAAAAATAAATGTAAGGCGTTATAACCTCCGAGGAGATCTAAGGCCGGGATTCTCTTCCAATTTGCGTCGTGCTCCTCTTGATTATCCCTAAAAATTGGCCGGACGGGACCTACATGTTTTATGCCGCCTCCGAACGGCATCTGCACGGCAGATGAGTTTTCACTGAGAGCTTTTCATGGCAGAAATACACACGGAGCGCTTGCCAAACACTGCCGAGGGGCGACCCCGCTTAGAAAAATTTTCTTCTAATTGAAAAACATTATTTCTAAAATTTTGATGTTGCTTTGCTCGGGGTGCGAACCCAGGGCATACGTTGTGGCAGGCGGAGCACGCTAACATCACACCACGGTGGCCGCCTTCTTTTAAAAGTGGGCGGTGCCACGCCCATTGTACAGAATTTTACTAATTTTCTTTGGTAATGAATTATCGCACTTTTTCGGTTGTTCGAAAATTTCGATATCGAAAAAGTGGGCGTGGTTATAGTCCAATATCGTTCATTTTAAATAGCGAGATGAGATGAGTGCTCGGGAACCTACATACCAAATTTCATCAAGATACCTCAAAATTTACTCAATTTATCGTGTTAACCGACGGACGGACGGACGGACATGGCTCAATCAAATTTTTTTCGATCCTGATGATTTTGATATATGGAAGTCTATATCTATCTCGATTCCTTTATACCTGTACAACCAACCGTTATCCAATCAAAGTTAATATACTCTGCGAGCTCTGCTCAACTGAGTATAAAAATCGGATGAACTAATTATGGGTTATGGTTACCAAGAAGCCCGAGAGGGAAAGGGAAAAAGCCATTGGTTAACAATAAGGAAAGCTAAGTTCGGGTGTAACCGAACATTACATACTCAGCTGAGAGCTTTGGAGACAAAATAAGGGAAAATCGCCATTTAGCAAAATGAACCTAGGGTGTTTGTATGACATGTGTATCAAATGAAAGGTGTTAATGATTATTTAAAACGTAGTGGGCCTTAGTTCTATATGTGGACACCTTTTCGAGATATTGCCATAAAGGTGGACCAGGGGAGACTCTAGAATGCGTTTCTACAATATGGATATCAAATGAAAGGTGTTACTGAGCATTTTAAGAGGGAGTGGACATTAGGTCTATAGGTGGACGCCTTTTCGAGATATCGCCATTAGGGTGGGCCAGGGGTGAATCTAGAATGTTTGTACGATATGGGTATCAAACGAAAGGTGTTACTGAGCATTTTAAGAGGGAGTGGGCATTAGGTCTATAGGTGGACGCCTTTTCGAGATATCGCCATTAGGGTGGGCCAGGGGTGACTCTAGAATGTGTTTGTACAATATGGGTATCAAATTAAAGGTATTAATGAGGGTTTTAAAAGGGAGTGGTGGTAGTTGTATATGTGCCGACATTTTCCAGATATCGACCAAAATGTTGACCATTAATTTATTTATACATGTAATACCACGAACAGTATTCCTGCCAAGATTCCAAGGGCTTTTGATTTCGCCCTGCAGAACTTTTTCATTTTCTTCTACTTAATATGGTAGGCGTCACACCCATTTTACAAAGTTTTTTCTAAAGTTATATTTTGCGTCAATAAATCAATCCAATTGCCATGTTTCATCTCTTTTTTCATATTTGGTGCAGAATTATGGCATTTTTTTCATTTTTCGTAATTTTCGATATCGAAAAAGTGGGCGTGGTCATAGTGGGATTACAGCCATTTTTTACACCAATACAAAGTGAGCTCAGGTAAGTACGTGAACTGAGTTTAGTAAAGATATATCGATTTTTGCTCAAGTTATCGTGTTAACGGCCGAGCGGAAGGACAGGAGGCCGACTGTGTAAAAAAACTGGGCGTGGCTTCAACCGATTTCCATTTTCACAGAAAACAGTTATCGTAATAGAGTCTATGTCCCCACCAAATTTCACAAGGATTGGTAGATTTTTGTTCGACTTATGGCATTAAAAGTATTCTAGACGAATTAAATAAAAAAGGGCGGAGTTACGCCCATTTTTTTTATCGTTGTATTTTGTTGCACCATATCAATACTGGAGTCGAATGTTGACATAATTTATTTTTATACTGTAAAGATATTAAATTTTTTGTTAAAATATTTTTTTTTAAGTGGGCGTGGTCGTTCTCCGAGTAACGTGCCTACCAAATTTCATCATGATAGCTTCAACGACTGCCAACTACAGCTTGCAAAACTTTTAAATTACCTTCTTTTAAAAGTGGGCGGTGCCACGCCCATTGTCCAAAATTTTTCTAATTTTCTATTTGCGTCATAAGGTCAACGCGCCTACCAAGTTTCATCGCTTTCTGAGATGAGCGCCCAGGAACCTACATACCAAATTTCATTAAGATACCTCAAAATTTACTCAAGTTTTAGTGTTTACAGTCAGACGGACAGAGGGACGGACGGACGGACAGACGGACGGACATGTCTAAATGAATTTCTTTTTTCACCCAGATCATTTTGATTTATGCCGTTACGGATTACCGTTATGGGAACAAAGTTAATATACTCTGTGAGCTCTGCTCAGCTGAGTATAAAAAAGAGAAATAGAACAAATAAGGAAGGCTAAGTTCGGGTGTAACCGAACATTACATACTAAGTTGAAAGCTGTGGAGACAAAGTAAGGGAAAATCACCATGTAGGACAATGAACCTAGGGTAACCCTGGAATGTGTTTGTATGACACTGGCATCAAATGGAAGGTATTAAAGAGTATTTTAAGAGGAAGTGGGCCATAGTTCTATAGATGGACGCCATTTAGGGATATCGCCATAAAGGTGGACCAGCCCTGACTCTAGAATTTGTTTGTACGATATGGGTATGATAATTTTAAAAGGAAGTGGGCCTAAGTTCTACAGGTGGGCGCCTTTTCGAGATATCGCCATAAAGGTGGACCAGGGGTGACCCTAGAATTCATTTTGTACGATATTAGTATCAAATGAAAGGTGTTAATGAGTATTATAAAAGGGAGTGGGGCTTAGTTCTATAGGTGGACGCCTTTTCGGAATATCGTTATAAAAGTGGACCAGGGTTGAGTCTAGAATGCGTTTGTACAATATGGGTATCAAACGAAAGGTTTTAATAAGTGTTTTAAAAGGGAGAGGGCCTTAGTTATATAGGTGGACGCCTTTTCGGGGTATTGCACAAACGTGGACCAGGGGTGACTCTAGAATGCGTTTGTACAACATGGGTATCAAATGAAAGGTTTTAATGAGCGTTTTAAAAGGGCGTGAGCCTTAGTTCTGTAGGTGGACGCCTTTTCGAGATATCGCCATAAAGGTGGACCAGGGGTGACTAGAATTTGTTTGTACGATATGGGTATCAAATGAAAGGTATTAATGAGGGTTTTAAAAGGGAGTGGCCCTTAGTTGTATATGTGAAGGCGTTGACCAAAATGTGGACCAGGGTGATCCAGAACATCATCTGTCGGGTACCGCTAATTTATTTATATATGTAATACCACGAACAGTATTCCTTCCAAGATTCCAAAGGCTTTTGATTTCGCCTTGCTAATCTTTTTTATTTTCTTCAACTTAATATGGTAGGTGTCACAACCATTTTACCAAGTTTTTTTCTAAAGTTATATTTTGCGTCAAGTGCAATTACCAGTGCAATTACCTTGTTTCATCCCTTTTTTCGTATTTGGTATATAATTATGGCATTTTTTTTCGTTTTTCGTAATTTTCGATATCGAAAAAGTGGGCGTGTCATAGTCGGATTTCGTCCATTTCTTGTACCAAGATAAAGTGAGTTCAGATAAGTACGTGGACTAAGTTTAGTAAGATATATCGATTTTTGCCCAAGTTATCGTGTTAACGGCCGAGCGGAAGGACAGACTGTGGACTGTGTATAAAAACTAAGCGTGGATTCAACCGATTTCGCCCTTTTTCCTAGAAAACAGTTATCGTCCTATAGTCTAAGCCTCTACCAAATTTCACAAGGATTGGTAAATTTTTGTTCGACTTATGGCATTAAAAGTATCCTAGACAAATTAAATGAAAAAGGGCGGAGCCACGCCCATTTTGAAATTTTCTTTTATTTTTGTATTTTGTTGCACCATATCATTACTGGAGTTGAATGTTGACATAATTTACTTATCTACTGTTAAGATATTAACTTTTCTTTTAAAATTTGAATTTATTTTTAACCACGCCGTTCTCCGATTTTGCTAATTTTTATTAAGCGTACATATAGTAATAGGAGTAACGTTTCTGCCAAATTTCATCATGATATCTTCAACGATTGCCAAATTACAGCTTGCAAAAGTTTTAAATTACCTTCTTTTAAAAGTGGGCGGTGCCACGCTCATTGTCCAAAATTTTACTAGTTTTCTATTCTGCGTCATAAGTTCAACTTACCACCAATTTTCATCGCTTAATCCGTATTTGGTAATGACTTATCGCACTTTTTCGATTTTTCGAAATTTTCGATATCGAAAAAGTGGGCGTGGTTATAGTCCTATATCGTTCATTTTAAATAGCGATCTGAGATGAGTGCTCAGGAACCTACATACCAAATTTCATCAAGATACCTCAAAATTTACTCAAGTTATCGTGTTAACGGACAGACGGACGGACGGACGGACATAGCTCAATCGAATTTTTTTTCGATACTGATGATTTTGATATATGGAAGTCTATATCTATCTCGATTCCTTTATACCTGTACAACCAACCGTTATCCAATCAAAGTTAATATACTCTGTGAGCTCTGCTCAACTGAGTATAAAAATAAGGGAATGTTCTGGGAATTGGAGAGGGAATGGAAAAGAATGGTGAAAAGAAGAAGAAATGAAGAGAGGAGGGAGATGGAGAGGAAGGAACGTGGAGTAGGAAATAGAGAAAGCGTGAAGGGAAGATATAAAGGAGAAGTATTTAGATAAAGGAAGTAGATGAAGTAAAATAAAATAGAGCGAGGTTTAGGAAAAGAAATAAATTGGAAGTAGTGGAGAGACAAATTGCGAAACTGAAAGGGGAAAGATACGGAGGATCGTAAGGAATCAAATATGGAGAGGAGGATGGATCGATAAGAAGACACAAAATGTGTATAGAAGTGGAAGTAGAACTAGTGAAACTAGTAGTGTAGTGGAAGTGTTAGTGGGAGCGTGAGTCGGTGTGGGATTAAGAATGGTAGTGAAAGTAAAAGTGGGAGTTGGAGAGGGAATGGGAATGGAAATGATAGTTGGAATGTAATCGGTAGTGGGAGGAAGAGAAATGGAACAAGGGACGGACAAGGATAAAATAAAATAGCAGAGAAAGGTATAGGGAGTGAAGATGGAAGGCGATACCTACTTTTGAAATGTAAGCAACCCCATGTTCGGACAGAACAAAGTTTGCATTCTAGTTTCCTGTGATTTCCGTATGGTTTTTTTTTCTAAGCAGCGTGTAAATTAATTTATAACAAACGGTTTAACTTTTCGGAACTCTTTCTTTTTAATGTGCTTCAAAGCTGTGTTTGGCAAATATCGTCGCCCACTAACCAGAAGTTATAGGCCCCGTATATTACCCTTTAGATTCTCTAGGTTCTACTTAAATCTAGAGCTTCCTACGCACATCGAAACCCCAATAATTTGCCGTGCCATTTTCATGGATGTATAATTCAATCACAAACAATTTAGCCAGAAAAATTAATGTAGCACATTCATGTTTCTGGCTGGCAACAAGGTAATGAATTCGCTGTTTGTATGACACATTCGTTGATAAGGCTCAAAAAAAGTAAGAAGAGCACACATTCGTATCTTCGAATGTTCCGGTATAGTGCCTGAAGGTTGGGCAAAAATTATTAGAGGAGCTCTTAACTCACCAAAACTTTTCGAGGTTCACATACAATTGTATGACGATTTTTTTATTTATAATTATTTTACCCAGGAAGCTATACAACTACCCATGCGAAATATATGCTGCTTCAGATACAAAAAATATGAGCTGTATAATGTATTCCTCAAAAAAAAGTATACCGATGAAGAATTTTTAATATCTGAATATCCGCGAAAAGTTGTGGTTTAATTGAAAGCAAAGCCGTTTATTCGAAACCGTTACCTCTTGCCGAATCAAAACTAAAAGTCATTTTGATGCACTTTCTCTTGGAACCAATTATATTTTTAGGCTGATGTACCTTGGTTAAAACATTATACCTACTGATGTCCTTGATGGGGCAGTTGGACACCACCCTTAAGTCTGGCAACACATAATTGTCTAGAGTTCGGGACCGAAAATTCGTGAGCGCTGGGCACTCGCAGGGAAATGAGTAACCGTTTCCTCGGCCCCCTCCCAAGTACTGTAATGTTCCGAATCCCAATCCACCAACAGAATTGTCCTAGCAGATCTTGGCTTGGCCCTAATATTATTTAAAAATGAATCTGCAGTGATTTTTTACGTGTTTTGAGATTAATGCCATACCATGACCACTTGGGCCAATTCTTATAGCGTATTTGCATTCAGCGCATCAAAATGTATAGAAAACATGAGTCGCATTACATGATCCGACTACTTTTAATTTTTTTGTATTGCTGTGTAACAAAAAATTAGATCAATTTTAAAATTTTTGTTGTGGCAGAAAATGAATGTGCTAAATCTCGGAAAATAGAAGGGATGGGAGCAGAGCAATTATCTCAGTTGAAAGAGCATAATGTGAATATAATATATAGATACACTTTTAAATTAGAAATTAGTTCTTCTAATTTTGAGGGGAAACTCGATTTCCCAACATTTTCATTTTGGCACTTTCATGCTTCTGGCAAGCGGGCGACGATATATATTAGTTTTACTAATAATACTTTGTTATGTATTGACTAGGAAGACGTTCCGGGATCGCGGAGATACCCATATATAAGTCCAAAAATCATGGGATCATTAGACTTTAATCGTGGGTATCCATTAAAATAATTTAACTTGCTTCACAATATCCCCCTCAGCGTTCTTTATCCACCGGATGTCGGGTCGAATTTTGTATTACTACTATCACAAGCCAGCGTCTGAAGCTTCCTCCTATATATCTTATGAGAAATTTAAAAGTTATTTGAAATTAAAGCTACATTTTTTATTATGGACAGACAAGTTTTGTCGGAATCAAACAATCATCGGATTAAAATATGCTAAAAATTAATAATTTAAGGCATACAACCAAAAAGTGTATACTCATTGCTCATTTGCTTAAATCTATGAAATTGATTTAAGCTTATTCGTAGTCTCCGCCGGTGTTAGATTCTGCAACATCGTCGTCTCCACTGATTTCATCAGAGTCGCCCTTTTCCATATCTGCGTGTTTCCATTAGATTCTTCACATCGTTATATCTACTGGTTTCATCAGAATCGCCGTTTTCAATATCTGCGTTGTTTCCAGTAGATTCATCATATTTATCATATTTGTTTTTTCCTTTGTATTTGTCATATTTGCCCTTTTTTGTGTTTTTTGTGTTTTTTGCGGTATTTTTAATATTTTTATATTGTTTATATCCCGTGTAAGCAAAGAAAGCCAACGGTAGAGCCCTGCCGTATTTGGCTGCTAATGCATCAGAAGCTGAATCATCTTGTGCGTCAATCTCCTTCATCTCTATTGGAGTATCACCAACAGCTTGGTTGACTCCGTCTGAATCCATTTCATCATCTCCTGGAGGGCCAACCGCAGCAGATGCCTGGTAGGTCACCACGCAAACGAGTAGTAAAGTAAAATGGTGAAATTTCCATTTTTCGATGTTCAATTCCCGAGGATTGTTCTTCGAAAACTGTTGCATTAATGCAAATGTTGATGCTATTTATAGTGAAACATTTGACCTTGCTCGGTACTTGAAAGTCACAGCCGTTTCAGAGTAATCAAGAGGAAAATTTTGGCAGATTTGTATAGAGACACACTAAATAGAATACTTTTCTCGGAATAGGTTTTGTTTTTATACTCAGCTGAGCAGATCTCACAGAGTATATTACTTTTGTTCGCATAACGTTAATCCGTAACGGCATAAATTAAATAGAGATAGATATAGACTTCTATATATATCAGTCTAGAGTCACCCCTGGTCCACCTTTATGGTGATATCTCGAAAAGGCGTCCCCCTATAGAAGAAAGGCCCACTCCCTTTTCAATACTCATTAACACCTTTCATTTGATACCATATCATACAATCAAATTCTAGAATCACCCCTGGTCCTTTTTTATGTCGATATCTCGAAAAGGCGTCCACCTATAGAACTAAGGATCACTCCCTCTTAAATACTCATTAACACCTTTCATTTGATACCCATATCGTACAAACACATTCTAGAGTCACCCCTGGTGCACCTTTATGGCAACATCCCGAAATGGCGTCCACCTATAGAACTATGGCCCACTTCCTCTTAAAATACTCTTTAATACCTTCCATTTGATGCCAATGTCATACAAACACATTTCAGGTTTACCCTAGGTTCATTTCCTACATGGTGATTTTCCCTTATTTTGTCTCCAAAGCTCTCAGCTGAGTATGTAATGTTCGGTTATACCCGAACTTAGCTTTCCTTACTTGTGTGTGTGCTGACGAAAGCTAGAATAACAAACAGAAATGCAAATATGGAAGTCTAATGTTAGATAAAGAAAACAAATATAATTGTTAAATAAAAAAGTTAGCTAGTTTAAACAAATTTATATGTATATATTCTTTGAATAAGAACTTCTAATTGGTAATAGTAGCAAGTCAATAAACATGTTTACAGTTTAACTAAGGTACAAAAAAAAACAGCTCATTGAATTTAAAAAAAACAACGATATTTATTGAAAACCATGGCCCAATGGGTTCAAGCATGCTCGAAATTCCATTTTTATGTCGAGGTCGTGCCGGTGCTCAGAATGACCAATCCTAGCCGCTTAGCCATTTCGAGCACTAGCCTTTCTCTGAAGTTTGTCTGGGCATTCCCTGGTCTTAAAATCTCCAGCGACGACCATGTTACCAGTTCGATCACGCAGACCGTCTTCAAGTAATTCTAGCTTATCTTTGAACAGGTAGCAGCTCACTAGTATGGTGTGCGCGACTTTTACGCGTAGGTAGCCGTTTCCGGCAACACGGCATCTTACGTGAGTGCCAGCACCCACGATCCACATTGTAGCAGCACTTTTTAAGTCTACGTTCCAGCCACTCCTTACCCATTAGGTTCGCTAATGTTCGCAAAGCTAACTGTGCTATCGAAAACTAGTTGGTCTAGCAGATTATCAGCTAACCTGCTCGGTTCAGGTTGCTTTGAATGAAGTTGGTCACTTGTCCGCCTGTTTGGCCTTTGCGGCAGCGAATACCTCCCTCAAGGTGCTGCATGCTCCAGACCGGGAAGGTGGTCGACCTTCTGTGACTGGCAAAGCAAAGCCTATTGGAGTTTCCGTGCAGGCCAAGGACTGATGGTTCTATTAGCCTTGGCTAATAAAAGGAAGCCAACAGCTTCGCCCACTTCAGTGGCTGCCATCTTCTGTTTGCGTTGGTTTGTCGAGAAAGAAGGGACACGAGCCTGTCCCATATTTCCCCGCCACCAGTCCATGCTCAGCACCTCTATCCGCATTCGCCGTGTAAGCTGCTGTGTTTCACCCGCTTCTCCAACAGCGCTATCTATCACTTGAATGAAAGCTTATTTTATCGCCGCAACATGCAGTTTTGATAAAAGCACTCCTCGCTCGGATGGAGCGTATGAAGGTCCCTGTATATTCAGGCCGAAGCTAGCCCCGGATGACTCCTACCATCTCGTCGTAGCTCTTATCCTGAGCACTACCCAGGCGGTGTCTTTTATTCATGCTGTCTTGGCTTTCCAGACCTCGCCGAAAGTATGAACCTTCATCGCATTTTCTCTGGCCTCCGAGACCTCGGTTGTGAGCCAGAGTTCGTTCGTACTATTTTGTTTCCATATACGCTTTCGGTTCGGTACACCCTGGGTTTTTACCCTCTAATGTCTCTAACACAGATGATAAGGTGTTTTAGCATAGCATAGCTAGTTCATCTGTGCTTGTATTTTTGAAGGCTTGGCCTTTTTAATAGTTTCTTTAACCTCTTATATTGCCCGTTGATTTGCATTGCGAATTGGACAGCAAAAATTTTAGTAATGAACAATTGGAAGACAAACCAGTACGAATGACCCCAAAAATTCTAGTTAGGAAACTACAATATTTGCGGGAAGCTCTGTATTTTAAGTGCAGGGAATAGGTCTCGGCCGATTATTCTACTGCGGCCAATCAATCTGCATCGACATAGATTACTGAAGTTACTGGATTCAAGTCCCCATAATCTAAGATCAAAACACTTAAGAAAAAAATTTTAAAACTGTGGTTGGTCCATCGCAGGGATTTGGCAAACACTCCAATTATATTTCAGCCATGCACAGCTTCTAAGGCAAAATTAATTTCCCTTGCAGATACTTTTCGGAGTCGCGGGAATTTGTGGGACAAATTTTAAAGAAGTGCGATGCAAGCTGAAAAAGAAGATCGGCTGAAGTCTAGCTGAAGTTATACCGCGCCATGAAATTTTCAATTTGTTGAGAAGCTCATCTTTATGGCAACAATGTAAGTTAGGTTATTTCGAACTGGCTGGTTAATAAAAATCTCACATAGATTAATTGTGCCCATAGTACCCCACCGAACTTATGCCAGGCATATAAAATAATGCATCCTACTGCAAAATGCTAGAACTTTTGTAGGGCTTATGTTCCTTAATATCTGCCTCTACTGTTCCGTGGCCTAACTTATAAACATGTGTCGCCAGAAGGCTGTGTCCATATTTTCTGCACATCACAAGCATTAAGAACATTTTCTTTAGAGATACGAGCAACTTTTAGATCTGATATCGTATAATTTGCACATGGTCTGAGAAATTTTGCAGCCACGTCCTTCTTTCCGCCTGAAAAGCACTACAGTGAAATGGCAGTGTACAGAATTTACTTATTTCTGGATAGACACTGTGGACAGCAGGCCTGACCCCTTCCGTTAATTTGGAAACATCGGTATATACGCGTATACTATGTTCAGCCTTTTCTGCACACTTGCACCAATCCGACCCTATTGTGGCCCCAACATCTCTTTCGAAACTCAGGCAGGGAAAATGTAGTCTTTTCGATTTTGGTAGGAAGCTTACTTGAGCCGTTCTCTAAGAGTTCTGTTTTATACAAACCTCAAAGATTTTTCTAATCCATTCTACGATACTCACCACTTTACTTGCCATCTGCAACAAATATCAGAAAATATCCTTCTGGACCCGCCGATTTTAATTTGGCAAACGTTTTCACCTTTTCAATCCTGGTACTGCTAGCTCACTATTGCGTGAGGAGGGAATGATGTCTTACCAGTCCCTGAACTGTTGTTGTTCTAGCGAGAAAGACACTCCCCAAAAGCTTTTAGGTCGCCAGAGCCTCGCCTGCTAAAAATTTTTATGATACATTTACAATTGTAACAGGGTTTGCCTCGCGTAGGCAAGTTCTCAGCAAGGGTTTTGTAAGGGCAAGTCAATCATAAACTAATTTACTTGAGTTCACAACTCACATTTTGAACGGGTTCAGAGAAAACCTGTACACCGACGTTATATACACCGATTTTAATAAAGCATTCGATAAAGTATGCCACTTTTTACTTGTCTATAAACTCGACATGCTTGACTTTCAACCTAGTCTCACTCGTTGGATTTCCTTCTATCTCTGTGGCAGAACACAACGAGTAATCGTTAAAATATGTTTTCCAGTATCATTAATGGCACCTTTGCAGTTCCTTAGAGTTGTCATCTTGGCCCGATTCTGTTTGGCTATTTATAAACCATATCCTTGCAATTATAAAATATTCTAAAATCTTGATGTATGCTGATGATGTAAAATTTTTAAGAATTAGGCGTCGATTGAATAACTTTTTTACTTCAGACGGATTTAAATTCCTTAACTACCTGGTGAAATGTGAACCACATGCCGCTTAATATTGAAAAATGTAAATTATGTGTTTTTCGTGTACGAATTTTCAACCTGCTTCTTACAAAATTAACACCCAAAACCTTGAAAGTGTTAAAGTTTTTGTTGACTTGGGAGTGGCAATGAACTGCAAACTTAGCTTCAACTCTCATATAAGTTCCACTGGGAGGTCAAAAGAGTTTAGCGACCCCTACGTTGCGAGAACCCTCTTCACAACATTGGTTATAACCGATATTAGAATATGGCTCAATATTCTGGATTCCACGTTTACAAGTCCATACTGGCAGGCTCGAATCAATACAAAATAGTTTTTATTATTTGTATTGAGGAATTTTCAATGCGACTCTTTATTTAATATTCCACCTTCTTCATACTTTATTCTGAACGAAGTGAACTTTAGTGTTCCCTTTCTAACTACGGGACACTATAAACCTCTTGTTTTAAAACAATGTAGAACGAATTGAGAGCTTTTTTCTATTCCTTTAATTTAGTTCTACTCTCAGCTGGTGATATTTCTTAGGTAGCTGAGCAGTTTTAGATCTCGACGCGTGACAAACCACTGTCTATCAAAGACTCGGCCAAAAAAAAATTATAAATAATAAAATAAATAAATAAAGTAAAATAATGAACAGTTTCGCTAGAACATTCTATGTCCACATACAATTTTTTCATAAAACCCTTCCCAATCTTTTTATTTCATGCTAATACATCTATATCAACAGGTCTCTATAATCGTCCTAGAAGGGGAGTGCTAAAGAATCCTGTTTATGAAGCGACTTGCTTGAAATTTAGTACAGGGTCTTCTCCTCGACAAGCTTAATACATGGTACTCCTTCTTTCCGGAAAGTGGCCCAGGGTAGTGCGATTTGTTTGAAATTTATTATTTAGTCAGCCTTTCGAATAGGTTAATTTTGTGCTAAAAAGCAAATACAAAATCTGTTGGTAACTCTATAACTCAAGATCGGATGAAGTAATTTTTAAAATCGCGTCTGCGTTAGTTTTTGTAAAGTTTCGTAGATGGTTTTTAGTGGCTTTAAGTTCCTTAAGGGCGAAGAGGACATAAAATGGGAGTAGGAAATGGAGCAAGTGCATGTAGAAGATGGGAAGAAGATGAATTTAGGTAAGGGAAGGAGATAAAGAACAAGTAAGGAAGGCTAAGTTCGGGTGTAACCGAACATTACATACTCAGTTGAGAGCTATAGTGACAACATAAGGGAAAATTACCATGTAGGAAAATGAACCGAGGTAACCCTGGAATGTGTTTGTATGACATGTGTATCATATGAAAGGTATTAAAGAGTATTTTATGAGGGAGTGGGCCTTAGTTCTATAGGTGGACGCCTTTTCGAGATATCGCCATAAAGGTGCACCAGGGGTGACTCTAGAATGTGTTTGTACGATATTGGTATTAAATTAAATGTATTAATGAGAGTTTTAAAAGGGAGCGATCGTTAGTTCATAGGTGGACGCGTTTCGAGATTCGCCATAAAGGTGGACCAGGGGTGACTCTAGAATCTTTGTACGATATGGGTATCAAATGAAAGGTGTTAATGAGCATTTTAAAAGGGAGTGATCGTAGATCCATAGGTGGACGCCGTTTCGAGATATCGCCATAAAGGTGGACCAGGGGTGACTCTAGAATTTCTTGTACGATATGGGTATCAAATGAAAGGTGTTAATGAGCATTTTAAAAGGAGTGATCGTTAGATCCATAGGTGGACGCCGTTTCGAGATATGGCCATAAAGGGGGACCAGGGGTGACTCTAGAATTTGTTTGTACGATATGGGTATCAAATTAAAGGTATTAATGAGGGTTTTAAAAGGGAGTGGTGGTAGTTGTATATGTGCTGATATTTCCAGACATCGACCAAAATGTGGACCAGGGTGACCCAGAGCATCATCTGTTGGATACCGCTAATTTATTTATATATGTAATCCTGCCAAGATTTCAAGGGTTCTTTATTTCGCCCTGCAGAACTTTTTCATTTTCTTCTACTTAATATGGTCATGCGGAAGGACAGACGGACGACTGTGTATAAAAAACTGGGCGTGGCTTCAACCGATTTCGCCCATTTTCACAGAAAGCAGTTATCGTCACAGAATGTACCTCTACCAAATTTCACAAGGATTGGTCAATTTTTGTTGACTTATGGCATTAAAAGTATCCTAGACAAATTAATGAAAAGGGCGTAGCCACGCCCCATTTTGAAATTTTTCTTTTATTTTTGTATTTTGTTGCACCATATCATTACTGGAGTTGAATGTTGACATAATTTACTTATATACTGTACAGATATTAAATTTTTTTGATAAAATTTTACTTAAAAAAAATTTTTTTTTAAAAGTGGGCGTGGTCCTTCTCCGATTTTACTAATTTTTTATTAAGCGTACATATAGTAATAGGAGAACGTTCCTGCCAAATTTCATTATGATATCTTCAACGAATGCCAAATTACAGCTTGCAAACTTTTAAATTACCTTCTTTTAAAAGTGGGCGGTGCCACGCCCATTGTCCAAAATTTTACTAATTTTCTATTCTGCGTCATAAGTTCAACTCAACTACCAAGTTCCATCGCTTAATCCGTATTTGATAATGAATTATCGCACTTTTGTCGGCTTTTCGAAATTTCGATATCGAAAAAGTGGGCGTGGTTATAGTCCGATATCGTTCATTTTAAATGGCGATCTGAGATGAGTGCTCAGGAACATACATACCAAATTTCATCAAGATACCGCAAAATTTACTCAAGTTATCGTGTTAACGGACGGACATGGCTCAATCAAATTTTTTTTCGACCCTGATGATTTTAATATATGGAAGTCTATATCTATCTCGATTCCTTTATACCTGTACAACCAACCATTATCCAATCAAACTTAATATACTCTGTGAGCTCTGCTCAACTGAGTATAAAATTTTTTTAAAAATAAGCTTTTATTATTGGTTAATAAAATAAACTACAAAGTAAAAAGTAAATTGACTGTAAAGAATATAACACTTTATAAGTTCATTGTAACTTTTAACGGTAATTAGGCTTTTTCGTCTGCGACAAAAAATTCCATATTATACATCTTTATATATAACAAGTAAGGAAGGTTTAAGTTCGGGTGTAACCGAACATTACATACTCAGTTGAGAGCTATGGTGACAACATAAGGGAAAATTACCATGTAGGAAAATGAACCGAGGGTAACCCTGGAATGTGTTTGTATGACATGTGTATATTAAAGAGTATTTTATGAGGGAGTGGGCCATAGTTCTATAGGTGGACGCTTTTCGAGATATCGCCATAAAGGTGGACCAGGGGTGACCCTAGAATTTGTTTGTACGATATGGGTATCAAATGAAAGGTATTAATGAGGGTTTTAAAAGGGAGTGGTGGCAGTTGTATATGTTAAGGCGTTTTCCAGATATCGACCAAAATGTGGACCAGGGTGACCCAGAACATCATCTGATGGATACTGCTAATTATTTATATATTTAATACCACGAACAGTATTCCTGCAAGATTCCAAGTGTTTTTTATTTCGCCCTGCAGCTCTTTTTCATTTTCTTCTACTTAATAATGGTAGGTGTCACACCCATTTTACAAGTTTTTTTGTATTGTTATATTTTGCGTCAATAGACCAATACAATTACCATGTTTCATCCCTTTTTTCGTATTTGGTATATAATTATGGCATTTTTTTCATTTTTCGTAATTTTCGATATCGAAAAAGTGGGCGTGGTCGTAGTCGGATTTCGGGCCATTTTTTTTACCAATGCAACGCGAGTTCAGATAAGTACGTGAACTCAGTTTAGTAAAGATATATCGATTTTTGCTCAAGTTATCGTGTTAACGGCCGAGCGGAAGGACAGACGGTCGACTGCGTATAAAAACTGGGCCTGGCTTCAACCGATTCCGCCCCTTTTTCACAGAAAACAGTTTTCGTCCTAGAATCTAAGCCCTACCAAATTTCACAAGGATGGTAAATTTTTGTTCGACTTATGGCATTAAAAGTATCCTAATTAAAATAAAAAGGGGCGGAGCCATGCCCATTTTGAAATTTGTTTTGTTTTTGTATTTGAAAAGGTTGGTAAACGTCTCTAACTTGCTCTCCATGGCGTTTCCTGGGGACGCTGAGGATTTATGGGCGGAAATTGAGAGGGCGAAAACTATCGTACATGACCTTAAGAAGTCTGCTCCGGTGAAGGAACAGGCCTGTGGTAAGTGCAAACCGTTTAATGGAGGTTGCGCAGGATGTTCCTAAGAGGTTTAGAGACAAAGGCCCCTCTTTTGCAGAGGTTGCTAAAGTAGCATCCTTGTGGGGGTCTTTGAATCTAATCCTGAGAAGGAGCAGGTCTTCAAAAACAATGGGCCTGGATAAGGACTCAAACGGCAAGTTTTTCAATCGCCTTAGAACCCTGGTCTTCCACCTGCTTGCAAAGAGGTGAGTTGGTACCTACCAGGTGCAAGTTAACTTGGTGGCTTTGATGACCAGAGGTCAGCCGACTTGCACAAAAAGGCGGTGGCTGAGTTGGGGTGAGTTCTACACCCTGCTGCGATGCTCGGGGCTGTAGATTTCAAGGACATCCCATCTAACGCGAGAGCTAGGGTCTGAATTCCATCCAAGCCGGATGATCCAGAGGGAGTCCTTGAGGTCATAAGGACCTTAAACCCAGAGCTACCTTGCTCTAGTTGGAGAGTCCTGAAACTGGAGCATAGCACCAGGGCAACGCTTCAAGCGATACTCCTGCTCAAAAAGGAATTACTGCCCTTTTGGAGCGCCCAGATGGCGCTATTAAATTCGATTTTGACACGGCGAAGATTAAGTGTACTCCAACGACCTGAGGGCGGCCTATGATCAGGAGCTGGAGATAGAGCCAGAGAAAACGGAGAGCGAGGAGGAAGAGGACGCAGAACCTAACGCAGTCAGCCCGACGGCTGACATGCTGGGCGGGGACGCGTCTTCGATCTCCTCGCTAGCGCTGAACAGACTCAGTGCGTACACTGGATAGGAGCCAGTGTCTGACGAATACGGTATTCGACAGTGGGTGGGGGTAGTCGGTGCTCGGCTTAGTGCGAGTCCTACAAATAAACCTCCACCATTGCTAAGCAGCATCTGCTGCGCTGCTCTCCAGTTTTCCAGTGGGGCGGCTGACACTAGCCCTTATCCGAGAGTCTTGGTAGTAGAGCATAATATATGCGGACTGAAAGCGGCAGGATTGACGTTGGTGAGTGGTGCCACACATGAGAACCAAGAGCTTGTATCTTGGTAAGATCTGATATAAATTTTCTTTTTCTCCCCCAGTATAGCGACGAGAATGCTACAACTGTGACGTTGACGGTCAGTGGTACAGCTGTTACACTGACGGGCTTTTACTTCCCCCATGAGGTGTAGGCTCCGACGGAGCTAGTCTGGATGATATATTGGGAGGCGAAGGAGCCATTACTACTAGCGGGAGATACCATACGCACAACGAAGCGTGGCAGCGGAGATACGCACGAGAGGGTGAGTCACTCTTTGATTTTGTTATTTATCATTACTTAAGATTTGCAATAGGGGTTGGGTACACACGTTTGTTTACTAGGAGCAGACAGGAGGTTCTGGACGTCACCTGACCTCGGGCAGCTGGGAGTCCTTGATACAAAATTAGATGGTGCTTGAAGATCATAGATTTATCCGCTTCGACCTTGGCGGGATGGCGCTCAAAACTGTCTGGAATATGAACTTATAAAAACGCCAATTGGGCGCATCTATAGTGAGGAGCTTCAAAGGAGGCCTCAGGATCTAGTGTTCATATTCCCCAGAACTCTGCAGAGCTGGATAATATGGTTCAATACAAAGCATACGGGGAGGCTCTTGATAAGGCCTGCCCTAGGAAGAAATCTAGGGGTAAGAGCAAACCACCCTACCTAGATAATGTACGCAAGGATTTTCGGACAGCTTTCATTTTGCTAAAGCCTCCAGGGAGGCTGAAAAATTGAATGCATGCAGAATCATTTTGGAATTATACGAAATTGCTAAGGTCGTTGAAGAGGTCCTCTTGGCGAAAGGTTTATAGCGAAATGGAGACGGTATCTGATAGATCCAGGCTCAGGAAGGTGCTCTCTGGTGCTTCAAAAGGTCCCGAGATGCCTGAAAGGATTTGATGGGACATGGACGGATTCGGAAGATGAGCACCCTCTGCCTGCTCCTGAGTACGCACTTCCGGGCGCTAATGATGAAGTAATGAACTGGAGTGAGACTCATACCGGTGAACCGTTTGAGAGGAAGTTCATTACTCTGGGTAAAGTTAAATGGGCTATAATGGTCTCAAATCCTTCAAAGCACCAGGGGCCAGATGGGGTTGACTCCGGTACAGCTCCAGCAAACCATGAACTGAGTTCTTTGTGGTTGTATGAACACCTTCAAAGGAGTTTGTGCTCTTAACTATATTCCACGGGGTTGGAAAGATCCAAGGGTCACCTTATACCAAAAGCTGGAAGGACGTCTCAGTGACCCCTAAAGACTTCAGCCCTTCATCCTTCAAGCGGAAGACACTCGTGAAGTTAATGGACTCTGCACTAAGGTTGTCCTTGGAGGGAAAGTTACCGACTCCCAGCATGCGTATATGAAAGGGAAGTCCCCGGAGACGGCCTTGCATGCAGTTGTCTCCCAGATCGAGAAATCCTGGCGTCCAAGGGGTTCACACTCATAGCTTTTCTCGGGGCTTTCAACAATGTTTCGCTCTCTGCGATAACTCAAGCACTAATCGTCTTGGGGACGATTCGGGGCTAGTGAAACTTGTTCAGCAGAGAGGATTCATCGGGGTTACGTCAGCTTCACAGCATTCTCTACTGTAAGGGCAGATCGACGGAAATGGCTCTCACATTCGATTGTAAAGCAAATAGAAGGGTCCCTGAACACAAAGAGTCAAAAGCTAATGTAAGCCGCAAGTTTAAGTTGGCTGATCACTGCAGTGTTTTCCAAGCGGAAGTTGCTGCGATAAGGATGCGGTGGATGAAATGCTATCGTGTGCTACTACGGTTAGAGAATTTAACATCTACTCTGATAGCCAAGCGGCTATAAAGGCCTTGAGCTCAACTACAGTGCAATCTAGGGTGGTCTGGAAGTGCCTGACCTCACTTGCGATTGCATCGAATTATTTTACAATTAGATTATCTGGGTCCCGGTGATAGTGATATTCCGGGCAACTGTGAAGCGGATCTCATAGCCCGAACCGGTACAACTGAACCGGATGGAGATGGCTGTAGGGATTCCGGGATTCCGCTAGCACCCGTGGATTGCTTCTCCATAGCTGGGCTCAGCAACGTTGGGCGGACACTATGCCTTGCAGGGTAGCAAGATCTTTCTGGCTGAAAGTGGATGGCAGGAGGTCTGCTGAAATAATTGGGTTCACTAAGGCTCACCTATCAACGGTCATGGGGTTTTGACAGGGCACTGTTCCATGGGTATCCCTGCAGTACGCCTCAATATATGGGAAACTCCTTCCTTAAGTAGTTATATCTACGTCACCGTTAGTTTATTATATGTGGTATCACAACGGACCTTCATGTTGTCCAAGTGAGCTTCCCCTATCAGGAAAGCTACCACCCAACCTAACCTAAACTACTGCTGCCAAGAAAGGTTCATGCCGACCTGGCAGGTTCAACGGTGGTCAAACTCATAGGGAGAGGCACCCACAGGGTGGGGTTACTTTCTCCACTTCTATTGGTTGCTACACTTAATGAGATCTTAGTTGTTCTTGAGAAGGACGGATGCAGCAAGGTAATCAGATATGTAGCATAACCTTGCGCTGTTAGTTAGCGGCTCCAAAGTGGATAAAAAGGTGTGCCAGCGGGGTCTTTGCACCTCAAATATGGTGGAATCTATCCTTAGCCTACCGGTCATAGCAGCGTCTTTCAGGCGGAGGTGGCTGTTATAAATGAGGTCGTTGTTCAACAGAGAAATGGTAGTCAGCGGCCATAATCAAACTTGTACTTATTTCTGACAGCCAGGCTGCACTAAATGCGCTTGGATCAGTCAGATGTAAGTCCAGGACAGTAGAGAAGTGCCGAAAATCTCTTAACGAAATCGCTGAGCAAACTTACCTCAGTTTGGTATGGGTGCCTGGACATCCGATATACCGGGCAATGAGATGGCTGACGAACTGCAAGAGGATCCGTTCCGCTTTCTTCGTCCTGGAAAGGATTGGGCATGCCGCTCGCTACCTGTAAGCTCCCTTTGAAAGGTATTTTTCTTAGGGAAGCGGGTGTGAGATGGAACAATCTCAAATCCTGCTGCCACCCCAAGCTCATGTGACCTGAATGGAAGCGACACGCACAAGAAGTATCCTTCTCGTTGGAAGGGGGGACATATTTCTGGTGGGTGGACTTATAAACCGTCCACATAGCAACCGGGAAGCATGCACAACGGCTGGGTGCTCCCTATAATGATTACTGCAGGAGCTGCAAAGACGAAGAGGAGATAGTAACAGTCAGCATTTCGGTGCGATGTCCTGCGCTTTGCTGCGCAGAGGAAGAAATCTCTGGAATCTCACTTCTTGACCATCTTTGTGATATGGCCTAAGTTGGAACTTAAGAAATTCCTGACATTGCTGAATCGACATGCTGGTTTGTGTAGGGGAGAGATCCGCGTGGTATACAATGGGACCTTTTTGGTCCTAAGTGCACTGGAGCTCGCACCGGTGGCCACTCTAACACTAACCTAACCTAATCTAGTATTCTATAATTTCCATATGTGCAAAAGTGCCTAAGTCCACACGTAAACTCTGTTTTATAAGCAAAAAACGGTTTAACTTTCATTACTTTTTCTTTGTTATGTGCTTCAAAGCTCCGTTGGTTGATTACTAAGAATCGAATAACTCGAACTAAAAAAAATATATTCACGATGGACTTAGGAGACTTTGATATGAGTTGACTAGGGAGACAATCACGGGATCGCGAAGTACCGGTATTTTAAGTCCTAAAAATCATGTGATATTAGGCTTTAATCCTGAGATGGTTCAGTGTCTATTAAACTAGTTTAATTGGCTTCACAAATACCCCTATAGCGTTTTTTATCCACTGAATGTCGGGTCGAATTGGTATTATTACTATCACCAGCCAGCGTCTGAAGCTACCCCCTACAATATCTTATGAGAAATTCAAAAATTGAAGCACAATTTTTTATTAGGGACAGAAAAGTTAGGTCGAGGCCAACACATCAATCGGATTAAACTGTGGTAAAAATTAATAATTTAAGGCATACAAGGAAAAAGTGAATATCATTGCTCATTTACTTAAAGCTATGCAATTTATTAAGCTTATTCGTAGTCTTCGCCGGTGTTTTCATATCTGTGTTGTCCCCATTAGATTCGTCATATTTATTATCTTTGTTTTTACTTTATTTTTACGTTTTCGTCTTTTACTCGCAAGCCACTTTTCATACATAGTTTTCTTTCTTTCAGGCCCCCCTCGCGGGTGTACACCTCTGCCGTATTTGGCTGCTAATCCATCAGACGCTGAATCATATTGTGCGTCAATCTCCTTGACCTCGATTGGGTATCACCAACAGCTTGGTTGACTCCTTCTGAATCGATTTCATCATCTCCTGGAGAGACAACCGCAGCAGTTGCCTGGTGGGCCACCACACAACGAGTAGTAAAGTAAAAATGGTGAAATTATTCATTTTTCTCGATGTTTAATTCCCGTGAAATGTACTTCGAAAACGGTTGCATTAATGAAAATGTTGAGGCTATTTATAGTGACAATTTGACCTTGCTCGTATTTGAAAGTCACAGCCGTTTCAAAATATCAAGAGTCAAGTTTCGGCAGAATTGTATAGAGACATATTAAATAGAATAGTTTCATGAATAGGTTTGTTTTGCTGAAGAAAGCTAGAATAACAAGCAGAAAGGTAAATAAGGAAGTCTACTTGTTAGATAAAGAAAACAAGAATATATTTGTGAATATAAAAGTTGGCTAGTTTTAAAAAAAATTATATATTCTTTGAATAAGAACTTGTAATTGTTAATAGTAGTAGTAAGTCAATAAATATTTTTACAGTTTAACTAAAGTAGTAAAAAACAGCTCATTGAATTTAAGTGCAAAATTTTAAGAAAAAACAAAATGTTTATTGAGCTCCTTCACGCTGGAACCCGCTTTGAAAAAACAAAGTTTTTTTTCACAATTCTATGTACTACAAACGACGTAGACGTTAAACAGCAACATAATTTATAATGCATTGTCTTTTTGAAATGTTTTTTATCGTTTGTAGTATACGGAAATAACAAAAAAAAATGTTCTTCAACTTAGCAAAAAAATTTTTATCTCATAAAAACAAATGTTTTAAACATTGAAACCGCTTTAAGTTGATGAAAAAAAATTGTTTTTTATTTCCGTTTACCAGAAACGATTAAAGACGCATTTCAAACGATTTAAACGCATTATAACTTATTTTTGCTGCTTAAAACAAAATACTTTATGTTTTTTAGCTGACAACAAAAAAATTTGAAAAAATTATTTTTCTACAATCAATAACATAGTTTGTAGTTGTCGAAAAAGTCGTTCAATGTTTAAAACATTTGTTTTTATGACATTTTAAAAGTGCTAAGTTTAAGAAAAAATTTTTTGTTACTTCCGTATACTACAAACGATTAAAAATGCATTTCAAAAAGTCTTAACGCATTTTGACAGAGTTTTGTTACTTAATACATTATATTTTCTTGGAAACGAGAAAATCTACAAACAAATAGAATTGTGAAAAAAAACTAGTTTTTTTCTAAGCGGTTTCAACGTGAAGGAGCATGTTTATTGAACACCATGGCCCAATGGGACCTAGCGTGCCCGAAATTCCATTTTATGTCGAGGTCGTGCCGGTGCTCAGAATGACCAGTCCTAGATGGCCAGCCATTTCTAACACTTGCCTTCCTCTGAAATTTGTCTGGGGCATTCACAACACGACAACCCAGCATTAAATCTCCACCGATGACCACGTTAATAGTTCGATGACCCAGATAGTCTTCAAGTAGTTCTAGCTTATCTTTTAATCCATGAATTGGATCATTTTTAGACAGATAACAGCTCACTAGTGTGGTATATGCCACTGTTACGCGTACGTAGCCGTTTCCCCCAACACGCTTCTTACGTAGGTGCCAGCATCCATAATCCAGATTGCAGCATCACCTGATAAGTCTACGTTCCCGTCACTCCTGACCTTATTAGGTTCACTGATGATCGCAAAGCTGACTCTGCTATCAAGAACTAGTTGGTTCAGCAGACTATCAGCTAACCAGCTTCGGTTCCGGTTGCCTTGAATGAATTCGGTCACTTGTGCGCCTGTTTGGACTTCGCGGCAGCGAATGCCTCCCTGAAGCTGCTGCATTCTCCAGACCCGGGATGGTGGTCGAACTTTTGTGAATGGAAAAAAAGCCTTTCCGAGTTCCGTGCAGGCCGAGGCCTGACGGCCATTCTATTCTCTGTCTTAGTCTGCACTGCAGCCAGCCGATACCCATCTTTCCCTTATCTAATAAGAGGAAACCAAAAGCTTCGCCCACTACAATGGCTGCCATCTTCTGTACGAGCTGGTTTGTGAGAAATTAGAGACACGGACCTGTCCATCATTTCCCTCGCCAGCACCTCTCCAAACAGCCTCTGCAACTTTTTCGCCGTGGAAGCTACTCGGTTTAACCCCTTTTCTCTAACAGCTCTTCCTAACGCTTTATGAAAGCCGATTTATCGCCGCGAAATGCAGTTTCCTAAGTGGACTCCCGATTTAATTTTTCGGATCGAGCCTATTCCCATGGTCCCTGTATATTAAGGCCGAATTTAGCCCCGGATGCTCTTAAGATCTCATCGTAGTTCTTAACATTTGCTGGTCTATCTACGAACGTTGCAACCCGTCTTCTTCTGAGCTTGCCTTTTCTTTTCGCCTTCTGGCGTGCCAAGGTGGTGTCGTTTCTTCTTGCTCAGGGCTTGACTTTCCAGACCTCACCCGAGAGGTTCTTTAAGAAGTGCTCATCACATTTTCTCTTGGCCTCTAAAGCCGCCGGTTGTGAACAAGACTTCATTCGTGCTCTTTTGCTTCCACGAGCCGTTTCCGGTTCTCTGCGCTCTGCTGTCTTTATGTTCGTCGACACATTTTTCTGTCTACCACAGCTGCCGCACAGCACCGTCTTTGCATACTCGAGTGGATCACTTGACTTGTCCTTCCACGTATTGCACCGCATTCGGAGGTTTCCCGCCCGTCATTGCCATCATCTTGCTGTATCGGGATAGATAGGTGGCATCTACTTTCTTGATGTTTGCCTAATTTTCGTCTGGGATATCCCCTTGCTTTCTCGGTGGAGTGTGATTGGCCATTACTCACCCGCCACCTTGTTCATTTTTCGCTGCCATTGCTGCATTGGCTTTTATAACGCCGGCAATCGGAGCACCTTGCTGCTCCCCTGAAAAGCAGCTTCGCTGCTATCTTTACCATCGTGATCATTAAGGGCTTCATTCATTTGGCTAATTTTTTCATTTTTTTAGTTGGTCTACGCGCCAAGCCGCCATCTCCGCGCGATGTGCAGTCGCTGTTTAGATTCCCGTTTTATGTGCAGGGACACACGCGAGGGTTGACACAGATCATTATTAGAATCTGTGTACAGGGCCAAAATCAGGCGTGAGTCACGAGTCATCTGAACCGAGTCCGCACCGGCATATTAATGGTGACGTGGCTTCGAACGTACTTGAAGCCCTGCAAAGGTTTTAACAATTCTAATAGCAATAAGTCCTTGTTATTATTACTATTATGATAAATTGTTTCTTAATTCGAAATGTTGTTTAATTAGAATAGAAAAAATAAACAATTTCAGTCTTCTACTAGCAGTCATACGATCGTACGGTCGTTCTGTGCTTATGTTTATTGATTTGACTCCTTTTCGCCACATCCGTAGAAAAGTTCACCAAACAAAAAACCGGTTCTACTCACTGTGGCGTGCTGAATAAATAATTTATCGCGTGTTCTAGAGTGAGTTTCTCTATGATGGCTCCGGGCCACAAGACTAGGGGATAATAGATTTGCCATATTATCCCCGCCCAACCGTGCCAAACGGAAAAAAACTGTGATATCGCCGAAGACTTCCGCAACTCCCGGGACAAAAAAAGATGGCCCAAAATTCGTCACATTAAAGACGAGAAGACTAATAAATCGTTTTCTTATTATTCAATGTTTGCTTTGCAAAATTCACTACTACCATATGCAAGGAAATTAACACTATCTCGCAACAATCTGACGGCAGTTTAGTGATTCTGGTGAAAAATCGTGACTTCGCCAAGAAGTTTCTCGAAGCCGGAATGTTACCTGGCCTATGTGAATCACCGCCAATTACCACGAAAACCTCAACTGTGTCAAAGGCACTGTATATGCACCGTTCCTCAATAACGGCCCGGAAAACGAAATTGTGGAGTGTCTAAAGAACTACAACGTCACTAGCGTTCCAACTCACCATCGAAGAAGCTCCTAAACAATCAGGAGCAGTTTTAATAACATTCGGTACCTATTTCATCCCAGAAAAGATCGACATAGCTTGGATCACCACCAAAGTACGGCCCTACTACCCTAACCCAATGCGTTGCAAAAATTGCCAAGTCTTAGGACACACGGTGAAATTCTGTACAAATACGGCAGCCTGTGAGACGTGAAACTCCCCCTCCTATCCCCTCTCCATGCACCCGAACATATTGTGCCAACTGTGCTGGTGACTACCCAGCTTCATCCAATTCGTGCCAGAATATCAACAAACCAAAGAATCAAGACCCAAGAGAAATGCACACTTAGAGGAGCCAACAAAATATACAAGGAACGTAACCCCTACGTCCCAAACTCCAACTCATTCGCCAACGCAATTAAAACAAATAGTTCTAACGACAAAATTACGCATGAAGAAACAAAAGCAACACAAAATATTACTTCCCACAGCAAAACCAACATACCTGCACAACCTGCAAAAACAACCTCATCGACAACAACAACACTAAACAATAAACAAGAAGAAAATAAAACCAGTTTTTCTCCCGTTTACCCTATCATCAATTACGATCATGAGCCAATTGATATAACAGAAGACCCAATTGTCACAGCAATCTTTAACACAACGCATAATAACTACTCTCGCATAACGCCGACTCCGGCATTTAGCATTGAAAATGGTACAATGTTATGGAAATCGAAACAAGTCAACAATCAATTTTTGACTACCACTCAGCAAGCAACCTACATCCAAACAACAACATCAACGATTACAGCAACTCCTCTACTTCATCAGCAGTTACAGAATATATAACTTCTAGAGACACTCGTGTTAACCAAAGTTAACTCTTATACGAGTACATACACGTAAAGAAAAGACTGGTAAATCCAACCGAAATACGAGTCAATTCAACCGAATTTTCTGTTATTTTTATCCATCGCAACAAGATGTGAATCAACTATGCACAAATCGTTGATTCGTAATTGACCGTTATAGTAGTCAAATGACAAAAAAGTTGTGTTGCGACAGCTTTCTGCGAAAGTACCTATGTTGCGGCATTTCCAAGCCGATGAGTTTTCACTGAGATCTTTTCATGGCAGAAATACACTCGGAGTGCTTGCCGAACAGTGCCGAGGGGCAACCTCGCTTAGAAAAATTATCTTCTAATCGAAAAACCTTATATCTAAAATTTGATGTTGCTTTGCCCGGGGGTGCGAACCCAGGGCATACGGTGTGGCAGGCGGAGCGCGCTACCATCACACCACGTGGCACTTACTAACCGAACGTCAATTGGGCTTACATCAAATATGCTGGGCACACATTAAGCATTATACACTTTATTATTTTGTTTTATTAAACGCACTTTCACCAATTTTATTTATAATTTATTAATTATAGTTTTGAACTTCGCTTTGCAAATAGAAATGAAAATAGTAGTCACAAAACTGATGTCATTCTTTCGGTTACAGCTCAGCTCGTTCCTCAATTTCTTCTCTCGCATGCAGTTGATTGTTTCGAACAAACTTGTATAAATTTTTGACATGACATTTTAAATAGGGAACTTGTAAGTTATAGAAAAGTAAAGAATCAAATCGCTAGAAGGTAATTAACCACTGGAGTAACTTTACAAGTAATTCGGCAAGTTTAATTTTCGTAACACAGTTGAAACGATTCCAAAACAACTCAAACTTTATGGCTTGAACAGCAAGGAGCCACAAAAGATGTATAGAAGTTACGTGGACGTCTTGTTTTGGGATCTAGCCGAACAAAATATCCGATGCAACCATCCCTTACACGAGACCACACTGACAAGAGTATGGCCGTCCTAAAAAGATTCTCTCCGGCAGATGCAGCAAAACATTTTCTCAGGACCGGGGTCAGGAGACGGACCCGGATTGGGTTCGTTACCTTCCCGAGCAAGAGAATATGGGAGCAGTGCCGCTGCGAGGAGCTGCAGGAAGGATGACAATTTTGTAGGAGGGACGCAATAAATTAAATGAGGTTACACTGAAATGACAGTCCTTGGTCGGGAAAAATCCCGATTGCTCCGGTACATAGAACCGACTGCCTTGGGAAGCCATCAGCTCTCTCTCCTAACTATTTATCCATTTCGTTGGAACATGCTATGCCCGCATAAGTTTTTTTCATGAAACCCTGTTCCATCTGTTTATTTCACGTTAATACTTCTACATCACAGGTCTCTATATTTGTCCTTGAAGGTTTTGGGGTAGTGCTAAAGAATATGTTGGTACCTTATAACTCAAGATCGGATGAACTAATCTTTGAAATCATAGCTTGCGTTAGTTTTGTAAAGTTTCGTAGAGGAAAGAAAATGGGATTAGAAAATGGAGAAAGTACATGGAGAAGGTGGAAGAATATGAATTTAGGTAAGGGAAGGATATAAAGAAAAATATAGGGATGTTGAAGAAAAATTAAGAGAGATTAGAAGAAAGGAAAATCGCGAAACTGAAATGGAAAGATACGGAGGAGCGTGAGGGATCAAGCATAGAGAGGAGAGATAAAATAATTGTATGGAAGCGGGATTAGTAATGAAAGTGTGAGTGGTAATGGGAGTGTTAGTGGGAGTGTTACGGGTGTGGTGATAAGAATGGCAGTGAAGGTAAAAATGGAAGTTGGAGTGGAGGTGGGAATTGAATGGTAGTTGAAATATTTTCGGGTGTGGGATATAAACGAAACAAGGGATGGACAAGATAAGAAGATAAGATAACATAAGATAGATAAGAGAATGGTATAGAGAATGAAAAGGGAAGCGATGAAGTGTAGGCAAACCCATGTTTGTGCAGAACAAAATCTGCCGGTAATCTAGTTTCCCATAGTTTCCATATGGTCAAAAGTGCCCAGTCTAAGGTAAAAACTGTTTATATATACTGTTTAAATTTTCGTTACTTTTTCTTTGTTATGTGCTTCAAAGCTTCATTGGTTGATTACTAAGAAAGAATAACTGGACTAGACAAATATATTTACGAAGATTTAGGCGACTTTGACTAGGGAGACAATCCCGGATGGCAGAGTACCGGTATTTTAAGTCCAAAAAATCATTCGCTTATAAGCGTTTGATTTCTGAAATGGTTGAAAATATATTTGATGTCCATTAAAATAGTTTTTACTTCCTTCACAAACATCCCCCTCGGCGTTCTTTATTCACCGGGTGGTCGGGTCGAATTTGTATTACTACTATCACCAGCCAGCGTCTGAAGCTTCCCCCTATAATATCTTATGAGAAATCAAAAGTTATTTGAATTTGAAACAAATTTTTTTATTACGGACAGAAAAGTTATGTCGGAGCCAAACAACCATCGGATTAAAGTATGATAAAATTAATAATTTAAGGCATACAAGCAAAAAGTGTATATTCATTCCTCCTCCGGTATTAGATTCTGCAACATCGCCATTTCATCAGAATCGCCGTCTTCCATATCTGCGTTGTTTCCACTATCATTTTGTTTTTTCCATTATTTTTTACATATTTGGTACGTTGATTTGATGTATACTTTCTCTTTTATATTGTTATTACGGTATTCCCGAAATTTATCGAGTAAACCCCTGCCGTGTTTGCTGCTATTGCATCAGAAGCTGAATCATCTTGTGTGTCAATCTCCTTGACCTCGATTGGAGTATCACCAACAGCTTTGTTGACTCCTTCTGAATCTACTTCATCATCTACTGAGAGACAACCGCAGCAGTGCCTGGTAGGCCACCACACAAACGAGTAGAAAAGTAAAAATGGTGAAATTTTCATTTTTCTCGATGTTTAATTCCCGTGGAATGTACTTCGAAAACTGTTGCATTAATGAAAATTTGAAGCTATTTATAGCGGAACATTTGAGCTTGCTCGGTACTTGAAAGTCCACAGCGTTTCCGAATAATCAAGAGTAAAGTTTCGCAGAATTGTATAGAGACATATTAAATAAAATAATACTTTTCATGGAATAGGTTTTGTTTTTGTTTGCTGAATAAAGCTAGAATACAAACAGAAAGGTAAATAAGGAAGTCTAATTGTTAGATAAAGAAAATAAGTTAGCTAGTTTAACACAAAATTTGTATGTACATAATATTATTTGAATAAGAACTCTAACTGGTAATAGAAAAAAACAAAGATGGGCCTGATGGGCATTATTTTCTATTTCGTAGCTGCATTGCAGCAGCCGATACCGATCTTTCCCTTGGTTAACAAGAAGAAACCAACAGCTTCTCCCATTTCAATGGCTGCCATCTTCGGTACGAGCTAGTTGCGAGAAATAGAGACATGGACCTGTTCCATCATTTCCCGACCATCAGTTCTCCGAACAGCCTCTGCAATTTTTCTGGTCGTGTAAGCAGCTAGGTTTCTTCGGCTTCTCTAACAGCTCTTCCATCGCTTGAATGAAAGCTGATTTATAGCCACAACATGCAGTTTCTGTAACTGCTCTCCCCGTTTTAGTTTTCGAGGAATTGTATGACGGTCCCTGTATCTTAAGGTGAAGTTAGCCCCGGATCCCTGCTACGATCTCGTCATAGCTCTTACCTGGCTGATCTATCTACGAAGGTTGCGGTTCTGTCTCTTTCTGAGGTTAACTTTTCTTTTCGCCTTCAGGGCTTGCCAGTGGTGTGATTTTGTTCTTGCTTAGGGCTTGAATTTTCAGCCTCACCCGAGAGTTTTTCAAGAAACTCTCATCACTTTTTCTCTGGCCTTCAGGCACCGTTTGTGAACCACACTTCGTTCTTGCTCGTTTGCTACCACGAGCCGTTTTCGGTCAAGGCACTCTTCTCTCTTATGTTCATCGACACATGTTTTCTGTCTGGCCACACAGCAGCACAGCACCGTCTTGCATACTCGAGTGGATCAACTTGACTTTTCCTCCCAGGTATGCACGCATACGGAGGTTTCCCGCCCTTCGCTGCCATCACCTAGCTGTATAGGGATTATACGGTCTCTTTTCATATGCAGAGACGCCACGCGGGGGTTGACACAGATCCTTATTAGAGTCTGTGTACAGAGCCGAATCAGGCGTGAGTCAGCAGTCATCTGAACCGAGCCCGCAACGGAAATAATGGTGACGTGGCTCGAACGAATTGAAGACCTGCGAAGGTTTTAGCATTGTGATAACAACAAGTATTGTTTATTGTAACTATTATGATATTATATTGTTTTCTTATTCGAAAATTGTTTAATTAAATGGAAATGAGGGTCAACATGAAAGCGACCTTAATATAA
>JARSSU010003288.1:0-24746 GCA_029619165.1 Eurosta solidaginis | reverse complement strand
TTTCATTTCATTGTAAAATTTTCATGTGTACCCTGTCCGACCCAAAAATGTGTCCGCTAAAAACGACGTGTGCCAAAAATATTTTTTTTCTTCTTTTTTTTTTTTTCAAATAATACTGTTAGACTATTTTTAGGTCGGCACAGGGTTACATGAAAATTTTACAATCAAATGAAAATTTTTTTTGAGTAGGTCATGAAAAAACCTTAATCAAAATCAAAGTCGAAAAAAAAGTTCATAAAAATTTATATTTCGAGCAGGCTATCGAAAATAATTTTTCTTGGTATGCGTAGTGGAACTTTTCTTTTTTCTAGAGCCAAATCCTATCGAAAAATCGATGCGCAATATCATTAATAAATCGACCCCCCCTCCATACATATATATTTTGTGTCATATAAAAAATCAACTTCTAGCTTACTAAAGAGACCTTGAAGATTTTTTTTATGTGTGTTTCTTTTCGTTTTGATAATATTCATTCAAAATTTTTGTTATTAATTTTTACCTTAAAATGATGCAAAAGCAGCAAAGGTGCGCTTTATTTAGAATAAGTTTTTATTGGCAAAGATGCATTTGAATGAAATATTATATACACATACCAAAGTGTATATGTGTTCATTAACCTATTCTTGAAACTATTGGCAAAGTACTGACTTTCTGCTACTTAGTTCTTATACAAAACTACATACATTGTGTAATGCCAGCTCATAACTGAGTCGATTCAGTTTCGTCGCCTAAGTCTTCTTTGTTACTTTTTCGGCCTTTGACTCGCAACCAATGCGAATAAGTCTCCATGCGATGGCTTAAAAGCTTAAATGTATTGAAAATGTAACTTTTTTGCAAGTTACTTAATATATCAACTTTATTGTTTGTTTTAATTATACAAATGCATCAATACATATAAATATTTTGAGAGAATCTTGTTAACAATATAACAGAAGTGCATTTAAGCGGTTACCGAGAAGCAATTCGGTTATTATTTGGATCAACTGTCTCCCAATAAAAAGGACTTTCTCAGTGAGATATGATTTACTTTTTTACGTTATTTCGACTTTCACAGTGATTATTTTTATTTCTCAAATGTTTGCTATCTTCACTGAAAATCAGTTAGTGTGATAAATACATTCTTATTTTGCGAATTGGTAAAGTCTCTTCGTCTGCGCTGGAATGAATGTAAGCCTACCATTGTTATTATAAGGGTCTGCAATAATTGTTTTTTTCCCCAAAAACTTAGGCCAAAAAATGCATTACTTACGTAGCGACCGTGGTTTTAGAAATAATTGATGGTACTGGTCATGGTCTTTGGGACTCATTTCGAGACTTTCTTTAGTGATTTTTGTGATCATTCCTCATGGCTTATTTTAGCTTTTTTTCGGAATACTGTTTGGTAATATATTTCGAGCAACATTTCCGGATGTTAGGGAACAAATTACGCACTATTTCGGGGTTTATTTAAGAACTTGCAAGATCGTTATGTGATAAGTTTGTGGGGGAAAGCATACCGTGGAGCATTTCGAAGAATGATCGGATTATGTTTAAGCACTATTTCGGTTTTTTGTTTCGGACTTATTTTGGACCTTCAACAGGGTTGGCAAAATTCGTTATCGGAAATGTTTATTGGTAGTGTTAAATGTTTATTTTGACTGTTATATCGAAGCATTTATCGGTTATATTAGTTTTGAATTATCGTTTATTATCAACATAATCTCAACTTTCTATCAAAAAAAACATGTTATGGTTGTTGTTGTAGCAGTGTATCAAAAACATCGAATTGTTTTTAAAAATATCTTTATTTTCATGAAAAAGTATCACTTGCTTCAGAAAGTTATCGATTTAATCGGAAAACATCGATGTCCTTATCGGCATATATAGATTTACTATCAAGGAGTCTCTTTTGATTCAACTAGCCCACGTTATACAACTTTTCTGATATCGCCGTCTCATCACGGACCATGTACATAAAAACGTCCAAGTAAAAACACTTTTCTATCGAGCCCTCCAAGGGCCATCTAATCGACATAACACAATTGTAAACACTCCGATAAAAACTCGATAACAAGTTTATATTTTTTCGCTTTAACAAATTTATATTTTTTTGATAGTACTTTTCGATAACAAACCGCATAACTATCGATAACGTTTGCATTCAGTTAGCAAATCAATATTCCTTCGTTGTGAAAAACTCAAACTCGTTTATAACCGTCGATAACGCGCTACACCCTAACACACTGCTAAACCGTCGATAACAATCCCGATAACCTGTCCATAGCGATTCGTTATACTTTCCCTTCCTTTTCTTACTTTCCTTCTCTCCTTTCCTTTTCAGTACATCGGTTGTGCACTCGGCCATTTTCTTTTATTTGCTTTCAATACAGTCGTTCTCTTGGGGATAAAACCGAAACAAGCAGTTCTGCAATTTAACAGGTTTTTTAAAGATTTGGTCAAAAAAAACTGTTTTACAAATGAAAATATCGTTTTCAGTAACTTTTATAAGCGATCTCTGAACGATAATAATAAATTACTCTTGTGCGCTTTTCATTACAATATTTGTATGCTCTGTTGTAAATATACAAAGAACCAGAACATGTACTGCTATTAACACACGCATAACATCCCTATCCAGTATACTACCTCTAGCTCTATGTATATGGTCATTCACTTCATTGTGCTTTTGCGTATAGTTTCCTGTTTGTCATTGCATGAAGGATCAACACTGTTGGCATTTAATTTGCAGCAATTTCATCACTCACTCTTGAGCTCTCTTCTTTTCAATATTTCATTGTTGGCTGTTTGCTGTGCTTCATTTTCAAGATGCTTCATTGTTTGCTGCATCGAAGTTTGTACAAACTTGCATTCAACTTTTTTTTAATGTTTTGTTGTTATGGGTTGTGATGACCACGAGAAACTGGCACTGCAAACCTTCAATGTGTCCAACCTTGTTGGGGGCAAGCGATAAATCAATTGGTTTGAACAGCTGCGGCTTGTATTCGTCGAGGCTGTCTGAAATTGCTGCTTCATTTCTACACAAATCAATATCTAGATCTCCGTCAAAAATTATACGACTGAACTGATCGAGGGCTGTAGAGGGTCAGACTAGTGCGAGTAACTCACAAATCAAGTATTTCAAATACTGACATCGAAATGAGCCTGTGCAGTTTCAGCAAGGGACCTTTGGCTTCGTTTTACTCGAAGCATCTGTCGTTGGTCAAGCAGCAGTCTTGGAGGTTGGGGTCCGGGCTTCTGGCAGTGTCTTTTAAGCGAGGTACTTAGATGACTAAAGAGAGATCAGTACGACAACTACCGAGTAGAGTATGCCTCAACACCATGGGCTTCCAATTTGACTGGCTGGCTGCCAATATTAAGGGCATGACCGATATCGTGGCCTCCCTGTAGAGCTCAGAAATCGACAATAAAATATGCCCTCTGTTGTTTTTCCAGACATAAGCATATTTAAGGTTGTTACGAATTTGCTAATGAGGATGACTAGAGACCCCTTTTCAAAATGCATTACCTAAACGAGTGGACTTCCACTTAGTTTACCTACGAAGGAAGGCGAAGAATATACTATTACGCGACGAACTGCCCTGTTGACCATCCCATATGTTTTGATAGGTATCGAGGACGCGATGTTGTATATAAAAAGTCTAGCCTTTTCTCAAACTAAGCAAAACTTTATTAGGCACTTTATGGATCGTCAATGCAGATCCGCTGTGCTAAGCATGACGATGAGGGCGGAAGGGGTCGATTCAAACTACTTTCTGTCCTGATGCCATGCGGCGTGTATTTCGACAGTAAACAGGGTAGATATTTCGCTCATTCTTAAGCGTCATGGAAGACTAATTAATAACTGTCATTCTCTAGGTGTAGGGTAGGCACCTTGTCAATGGTATGAGGGGCTTAGCCGAACGCCATATAACTCATCTATTGTGGTTTGAGGCGTGACGGGCTTGCATCGTATGCTGTTTTTCGGGGGAATCAAAATGTGGCTCCAGGGCTATATACATTTCGGCTGTATTCCATAAAGCCTTCCGAGACGGGCCACGACCAGATGAACGAGTTAAGGAAAAAGTTTGTTTTGACATTTAGAAAGAGGTTATCTAGCGATTGTGTATATATTACCATGAAACATTCCTTTGTATTCGGCATAAAACGCATGTAAACTTGCGAAAAAGTGGCGAGCACATCGAAATCGGAAAGGTAAGACGGAATCAAGAAATACCTGCGTACCGAATGAGCGGCTACCAGTCACTCACTGAGGACGAGCCCCAACTACTGAACGCAGTATGTACGGAAATAGGCTAGGATATTTATATTGCTAAACAGCGAATTCCAATACCGAGGATGGCAGCTACCTTCAAAACTGCAAGTCAAAAAAAAGGGGGAAGCAGTGTCCGTAGGTACTAGGGGACGGCTATGGAAGATTAGCGATAGCAAAAGAGAGATACTTGTCATCTTCGGCTTATCGACATGCCCAAGGGTGTAATGCTGTGGACCGAGATTTTTAGTAGGAGATTGAAGCCGTCACCAATATACCCCATAATCTTGGCAGGACTTCTGCATATATCGGAGCCTACGGATCATGGTCAGCGATAAACATCTCCAACGTATGTACACAGATGTTCTGGAAAAATTCTTTAGAATGGTCATATGTATCTGTGCCCCAGGAATAGAGAAGGATATAACAAGAATACTCTAAACACGTCAAGTAGAAAGGGACTGCGGGAACCTTAATGTGTTGGAGAAAGTATGCGCACAGCCAGGTTAGGGATTACTGTCCCTACTAGGAATAAATAGAAATCTGATTAGTTTTTCAAATTTTACCATTAAATATCTTCTTAATCGAATGTTCTTGAATATTCGTAAATGTTTACATGTTCTTTTCCCAATTCACGTTCCTCTATCTCCCACTTGCCTATTCCCTTGGCGACATCTAACCTTCCACCATGAATCATGATAAAATTATAAGAAGGTACTCCATCTCCCCTTCCCCGGCTGCCATTATGCTTTATTGATTTTGAAAAAACATATTTCCTCTACTTAGTATTTTTTACGTTGTAATAACAAAATCAAAAAAAAAAAATGAGAGCGCGTAGAGGGTTTTAAAATTTTTTTTCAAACGTGATTTGGCTCTCACCGGGTTTCGTATCATATTTTTATAAATGCGACTGATCCTGATCTAATAAAGCCAGGCGTTCTATGTCAGTGACAGCTCATTCTGACAAAAACTCACCACTATCGAATTATAAGAGAAGGGAATAACAGAAGAGGTCGTTTGTCTGGATAGTATTAAATTTGAAACTTTTTTTGAATATAAGCACTAAATCCCGATGGTGAACGTGAACTGGATTTTTTTTTTTTTTCATTTTTTAGATTCAATAAAATTATAGATATTAGAGAATAATTGCAAAGTTTACAAACAGCCTGGTTACTAGGACATGCTTCTGTAATTCACTTCTTCATCAGGCTAGGCTTTTCGGAGCTGGTATATATATTAAATATACTTATAATTTATCTTAAAACTTTTAAAAGTGTTTCGTTTTGTATTATTTATATATTCACTACTACTCTGATCGCGTCACCCGATTTTGATGATTTGGACGATTTTATGGATAGTTTAGTATTTTAAATATTTAATACTCCCTATATTTTCTAGTAAAATATGCTCACGATAGATTTGAAGGAGGACTTAACACTATCTATCCCTTCATATCCGTAACAAGATTTGAAATATAAACATTAACATGTTCGGTCGGTTTCTAGAGTATTCATATCTCTTCCTCCAGTTACTTTATATCGAGCATAATCTACCTTGGCACGACAGTTTTGAATTTAATATTACGAGGTGTTCACCTGTGAGTTTTCTATTCACACTGCCAACACTTACCTAGCACTTTCAGAATTTTTTCATTAACTCCTTGAAAAAATGTGAAATTAGCTGGATTTGGTATGGCACGTCCGATTTACAGAATGAAAATCGAAAAATATCTCTTGTTATAGAGTTCGATCTTTATCGCCCGGTTTTTCAGTGCGACTTTGAGTTAACTAGAGTTAAATATAGTCCTTTGGCCCTTTAACTGAGAGGAACAGTAAAACTCTACTGCCTAGGGCCGCAAACAGTAAAGTTGATTGAAATTAAGTTCTCTGGCCGTGAAGTCTTGCCCGCCTGCTCTAAAGTGCAGATTCGAATGTGTTTATTAGGAGTTTGTGTGTTATCACAAAAAGTCTAAGAAGATTCAGTTACTTAATGTTTTCAATTCTTTTGTAGTTTACAAATTATCAATTTGATGTATTTATTGTCCTTAAAATAATATTTACAATCAATAATTAAACAAAGAGTATAACACAAATCATTAATGATTTTCATTTCGTATATGATTTGCTAGGATAACATCTTACGAACAGACACAGTAAAAGTTGGTCATATACTAAAATTGATTTTTTCCTTTCCTCTCACCAACTATAATGTTCGCACTTCTCATTTCGTACACTAGGATCTTCGTAATTTGATTCATCGTTTACTTTCTGCTGTGATAGTTTCTGGTACCCAATAACTTTCATATTCAGATGTGTTCACTCATTTGAATTGGTTTGGCATTATAGGCGTTACTTAGGCGAAGGATGCACTTTAGCCTAGTTTTCACCTAATTCCGAATAACGCACACAACCACAGTGCTCCTCCTGTACATGTCCATTTCAATCGGCCACCCATTTATGTTTGTGAAATTATTTAGTAACTAGACGTTTGACTAAACCAATTACCTGCTATGTGAAGCGTATGGCGACACCTTTTTGCAGGGTGCATAGCGGCTAGGCAATAGATCTTGAAAAATAACACGTGCTACATATGTTTGGATTAACCATCTATGTGATCTGTCCCAGTTCGGATTCGGCTTCATATTCTTCAGGTTGGGCCATTGGTAGACATTTCTAGATCCTTTAAATTCTAACGACGAAAGTGGTGTCCACATAGGGATATTGGTATTACATATCAGACGCTCATGAATCATATAATTTCTGGACAATATTTTAGATGATTTAATGCCCCGAACAGCAACGTTTGAGAAATATGCAAATGACCACGGTTTCATTGAATATGGTTTTCTATTAAACGGTTTTCTCATAGACCTCAACACAAATGGCACATTATTTTTTGTTGAAAAATAATAATTTTTTTGAATTCTCACTATCTTAGCTTAGAAAAAGTCACACCAAAATAGAATTGCGAGAGAAAGATAAGTGGTGCTGTTGCATACTTTTCGAACGGAAAATGACTGGTAGGGTTTTTACTACAATTTTTCCTCTGATGAAAGTAGTCCTGCGCAAGAGGCAAATTGAGTTTCAACAGTGGGAGTTCAAGATGGAGGATCTGAAACATAAACTGCCCACGGTCATAGTTACCTTGTAATTGATCATTGGTTTTCGACTTTAAAATGATCCACTCGAATAATTGACAAAAAAAACATATATTTTAATGAAGCTTAAATTTTTACTAAATGTCCAAAAAGCATCGTGATGCAATGAAGCCAGGTTTCTATGATAGTGACAGCTCATTGCTGAAAACTCCACCACATAATACGAATTATGAGAGAAAGTGGGAAGACCCGAAGAGGCCGTTTTTCTGAATAATCTTTTTAGATTTATTAAATAAATTTTTTCATACCGAATTGCTATCGTTCTTGCAAAAATATTCTTTATTGGTGGAAAGTAGTAGTTTCGTGGACAATGATCCATAAGCACCCACGACTTTCGGGTACGTTCCGAAAATTGGAAACATTATGGTTCTACGTGGACCATCTTGGGAGACGATATTGATGTGACTTTGTCTAACTGCTAGCTCTGGCGGCTTTAGTCACCTCGGGCCTATCGTTTTATGGCTTGTCGCGATACCATTCTGTTCCCTAATCCGCAACGATAAATGCGCTCGAGCGCTTTGTATGAAGCCACTCATCTGGTAATAAACAAGAAATTCTGATCGACTACTCCATGAAGCGCAATTGGTCCAGACAATCTAGTGATAATTAGTGTGGAGTTATGTTCTTAAATTTTATTATGAGAATGAATTATCCTCCCTGGGTGTATTCTTCGAATACTATGTTTTTCGTATTCTTGGGCGGAGTGTTCAACGAGTTTTATAGTGAACTGAATAAATCATGATTTCATCATATGATTAGAAAATATTATATGTAACACTGAAAGTTTTTTAGAAATTTGAAAAAAAAAACTAATATTTTCGAAAGTTTAAAGAATTTTGATGGTCCTCTTAAATTAATAAATTTTGAATTAAAATTTTTTTCACTGCTGACCCATTAGTTTTGAAAATTTTGTCTGTCCATTTGGTCTAGTGTAAATTTTGAATATCATACGGTGAGTAGGTCGTTTTCTTTGCTACTTTCATATGAATTTATATGTGAGTGGCATATGGGAGTGCTTGAACTTTGTTATATTCAACAGGTGTGGAAATTTGTGTATGTGCCTATTCGTCAGGGCAAAACAAAGACTGGCCTATCAGCCATTTATTTAAAATATTGCTACATCAATATGAGATATATTGAGTAGCCTGGCATTTGAAAATTCATACAGCTTGAGGTAGCTCTTACAACTCCTTAACTGGCTTCACTGTGTGAGTGGATACTAAATTTTTGTCAGTTCCACACTACTACCATGCCGTCGCTGGCGTTGAACGTTTACATGCATGCGAAAGTACCTGTACTTTTGCTGTAGGTTTTGAATGGGATATACACACATACATGATGTCCCTAACAGAAAATCAAAGGTCGTCTACTATCGATGGTAGAACGTTCATAATTTAATAGGTACAGCCGTAAATTAAGAACTGGTCAGCTGATTTGCCGCTGCCTGGCTTGTAGCTTTTTTTTTTTTCTCTCTTATGATCACACAGCTTTCCTACATCTAGATTTTCGACGTATGAAGTTAATTTATACAGCATTTATAAGAATCAGGAAATTCTATATCTCTTCCCATTTAGTAGCTTGCATTACAAGTAAAGCATTATCAGGTTTATTTGCTTAGCTTTCATTCTGCATTCATTACAAGTTTAGATTGAAAAAAGGTTTATACAAAAAAAAAATATGTCACGGGGGGGTATTTAGCATATCTCGCTGGGCTAACGAACACAGTTATGTGTCTTTTTTTTTTTTATTTTTTTTTATTGCATGATTTTAATTATCACTATATAGAGCCCACATTTCTGCATATACCCGTTTTTTTATATCTCTTTTGTTTTGTGAAAGGTGAATCGAAACAGCTATGTGCTTGCAGTACTTGAAGTACTCTGAAAACGGTTATGTATTTACTTGCTTATAATTTTTTTTATCGGGGCGGCGAAGTGCTTTGTTTTCAAGTGTTCGAAATATATTACACTATCTCGCTCTCAAGGCACCGATTCTTGAACCGGAGCGACTCGGAATTTTCCTCGACCGCAAAGGGCTATCAGTCATTGTAACCCCGATTGAATTTGTTGCGTCCTCCCACAAATTGGTCATCCTCCCAGCAGATTCCATGCTCGGAATGGTCCATATTCCCTCTGCTCCGGGAGAGATATCGAACCCATCCGGGACCTGTACTGACCCCGGTCCCAGACGAAAGGGTTTTGGCTGCGTGCGAAAAAATAATATTTTTAGTACGGTCCACAATCTATGATCAGTGGTGTTACGTTGCCAGGGATGGTTTGCATCGGACATCTGAGGCTAACCACAAAACCCAAAGGTCAATTCTGTAAATTTTATAAATTTTTGCGGCTCCTTGCTGTCGTTTACGCCCGGAAGGTGCTGTCCGCGAGCCTGCGCCGTAGCGCCCCCACTACCTTCTAGCTGTCCCCGCTTCTCACACAGCCTGTGCGCCCCAGCTCATAGCGGCCGCTCCTACTCATAACTACTAATCTCCGTAGTCTATAAGTCGGTAGCAACGCCGAGCATCAGCCCCGCCCGTATTCTTCTCCCCCTCTTTCCGGCACTAGCACACGAGTAGGTCAGAGAAAACATACTTTTAGGTCCCTGTCAACTTTTTACCACGTTGCCAGCAAAGAATATATATGTGTTGGCGACATTATGTCCCAATGCAGCTCCTGCCTTGGACGATGCTGCTGTTCCTAATGTTCCTGGTCTCAGAGACGCAAACCCACTGGGTACACAAAATGTTCACCCAGGCGAACGTCCAGTCCCAGGCCACAACAGCAATTGCATCCTGGCTCCCTCAACTCAGCGTAACACACCTATTACTTACCCCAGAGTGAACTGACGTCTCCCCCGTGCACTGCAGAATTCGGCAGTTAAACTGTAATGCGTTAACTGGAAGATCAGGTAGATAAGTTGGTTTCTATGGCGGCATAAACATCCGCATAGCAGTGATCGCAAGCGCAATACACGAGCAAAATTGCTCCTGGCGACCTAGCTCTGGTCATAAGTCCACTTAAAAGGGATCGTGCGAGAGCGGAAATGGAGACGGTCGCGCGTTTATTAACGCCCACAACCAGTGCAATTATAATCTATATTGCTCCCGACCATCGGCATTACGTTACCGACTGTTTTACATCCCTAAATATGGGTGTGCTGTTCGTCAGGATCTCATTTTGAGAGGCATGCACCGCAATTGTATCGAAACCAGAGCCGCATGAGAAATCCTCAATCTCTTCCCGGCAGGCACTTGGGGCAAAACCAAAGAGAAACGCTTGCATTAATATTTACAAAGCAATCTCGGCGCAGCCAGATTGCTGATACGCGTCCCCGGATTATGGTCGCCAAGTCCCTAAAGACTACTCACTAGCAGAAGGCTACAGGCCTGCCAAAACTACTGCCATCAGAACGGCTCGGGTTGTGTCTTCTTTCTGGTCCCCAGGAACACCATCTACATAATGAACGAGAATAGTACCCATCATGGACGAGAACATGAAATGCTAACCAAACAGTTCCTGTTTAATACGCAGAACCTGGGCATCCCAACAGACATCTGGTTGATGATAGCTACACCTCCAGGAGCTTAAGGGGTAATCTCCGTAAGCGATTATGACGGATAACGGCGGAAAAAAAACTTTCATCGCATTTCCCTACCGCCAGGAGCCAAATTTTGAATCATGTTTGAAAGCAGTATGTGCCTTATATCAAACGGTCGTCAAATATTTATCCACGTCCGTAATGGGTTAAAAACATGATCTTGTTCCTTCACATATCCAAGTAACAACTTTCCCTAAAATATTTTAAAAAATACGAAATTTGCAAATTTTTCAAATGGACACAGAAAATAAGTTTTTTTGATCTCCTGAAAAGTTTACTGAAAACACATCACTGTTTTTGTGAGGCGCAGCGCTGATATGGCTCTATCTAAATATTGCATCTGTTTTTGCTCGACGCAGAGCAATAATTAGCAAAGCTTATATGAACTATGTCCTCAATCGGTTCCATAACCTTGGGAACGCGCTAGAAACAGACAAGAGCATCATTCTACCACTGCAACATTCTAATAGCCTCCAGAAACCTTAGGAAAAGGAAGTACGTTGCCATTACTGCCAGCTATCCCTGCTTTACGACAACTGACACCAATTAGGAGCAGCAAAAAGCCGTTAAGTCTATCCCTACCTGTCCTGTCCCAACAAATTGAAAATTTTCTCCTTTCTTGCTTCTCAATACGTGTATTTGAAAAATACTTTCCTGGGCTGAGCGCTTTCATCACAGGCTGACATTGTTCCTATACTGGTGACGGCATCCGCCGCACATTTCGGCCTAATGCCCTCTGTGTTCTAGTCGTTTGTTAGCCGAGCACCTTTTGTCTCCTTCTCGATTTGTCATACAACTCGATATGGATATACTTTGCAATATAGCAGAAACGACATTGAATACCTATAGCAGTTTGTCCATGGGCCTGTGTTTTGGTGTTACATTTCCCCATCATTTGTCTTTGCTTGTCGCAGTTCTGTATCTGAAAGTAATGATCTCAGGCATTTCAACCGTTTCCTTTATGTGAAGCATTTTAGTTACATTTCCCCCTTTGTGAAACCCATCCCAGTGTGTATGAACTGCTATTCCGTAAGTAATCAAAAAATAATGATAATGAATTTTGGGGATGCGGAGGACTTTTTATGTGCCTTTTCTTCCCCCTTCAACTTATTCGGTTCTTCCAACTAGTGGCTCTTCTTACCTATTCCTTCCTCGGCAGCGAGAGTCAGTTCTCGCCGTTTCCGTTCTCAGAATGAATATTTGCTTCAGCTATACCTCGTAGGAAGTTAGGTTGCTTTGCTGAGCCAACATACGTCTGGCCTTAAAGTTGGTATGTGACCTAGTGCGACCCATCTCTCAAAGGTACCCGAGATGCCCATACATAGATAGATAATTACTTTGATGGATCGCACTGCGATCGCAGCACTTGCATCCAAGCAGACATCTCTGAGTGACCTAGCAGTTCACACTGGCTTGAGGTATTTGATGTGAGAATGCTCTGGCCATGTAAGCATAATACATTAGCCCTACGTCCTGCAAGATTGCGTCACACTCCAGGAGTACATCGCCCGCCGTCTCCGCTGATGCGCTCACAACCGACATGTGTTGTTCGATACGCACCTAGTCAACAGAGAATTACTTGAAGTCTAACTATTTAATTTCGATGTCGTATGGCTCCCTAAGTACAAAACCAGCACCAAAGTTTAAATCCTTTTTATGGATACAAATGAGTCTAAATCCCGTAATTTTTGCACAGAGGTCTTCTCCATTTATTTTATCATATCTTGGAAATTGCTTAGCTAAATTCGTTGTAGAGGAACCCAGTGGATTCACACAACGCAAAATTTTCCATTGAAGTCGTGATGAGTGCAGCGATTTTTTTATATGATATCGACGTTGTGGAGTTATTCACCTAAATGTAACGACAAATTATTTTTTGCCTAAATCGAACTTTTTTATATTTTTCAAAAATTCATAAAACAAATCGAAGTTTTCAAAACTTACCAATTTTATTTCCTGTCTACACTGGTAACATTAGATTAGATAATTCACTTTATCTTCGTAAAAAGACATGACTAAATGGTTGTTTACATTGACAATAAAGTAGAAAATACCCCATTTAGCGTGATATTGTGCATATCAAGCCGATATATAGTTTTTACAAACAAATTATTTAGATATGACATTTGCGTACACTTTGTCTTTTTACAAACTTACTACGGGCCTCGCTCAGAAATGAGAAAACTCCATATGACGACTCAAGCAAATATTTCCCCGTCAATGTGTCTGCAGGCACTAAACGCAGATCATAAGAAAAATACTTCCATACTGTATGGAACTTATAATTTGCTCAACGCGGTGTTTTCGAAGAAAGAGTATGGTCATATATATCTTGTTATCACATAAATACACTTTGTCCTATGAGGCATTTCCTGCGATGTTCTTAGAATGCTTAAATCATAAAAACAAAAAAATCAAATTACTCACTCCGTCATAGAACTGTTATACCTACCGACTGACATCCCAGCACTCAGCACGGCCATTTCCCAGAGCATATGAAGTTTTTTTGAAAACCACTTTTTTCAAACCCTTTCGCAGGTAGTGTTAAAAATTTACAGACTCATTAGACTGCCTGCCCTGTATGGTATATTGTCGTCGATTGGACAACCGTAACGAAAAAAAAGATACATACTCTTTGAAATCGAAGTGCCTTTAAGTGGCTATTTCAAAGTATTCATTAGTTCATTCCAAGTTATTTAACTAGCATTCCTGATCGCGACAAGTCCACGTGTGTCAATACCAGTAAGGAATTATTAGATTGGTCCGATGAATTCTAAAAAATTATAATGAACAGTAGGAAATTTGTCTGCAAAAATGACCCGAATATATTTTTGTTACATGTATGTGGTCTTTACACTACAGCAAAAGGGAACGTGAGAAATTTCACTATTTCACTACAAATTCATAACGGATTAATTTTGAAATAGTATGTTAAGAGATTTGAGCCAATATGTGGACGCCACATTCAATTGTGATTTTACTAGAACTGGAATCCTCCCTCAGTATCTAGTAACAATTGCATTTATTAATTAATATAAAAAATATTTATGATACTCATTTTTCACAGAGAAAACACATGCAATTAAACAGTAGAAGGTCAGTTCGGGTGTAACCGAACATTACAGCCATACTCAGTTGAGAGCTATGGTGACAACATAAATGAAACATAACCATGTAGGAAAGTGAACCGAGGGTAACCTGGTAATGTGTTTTAGTATGACATGAGGGAGTACAATCCTAGTTCCATAGGTGCCGCCGTTTGAGATATCGCCACAAAGGTGGACCGCCGAGGTATGTTGACCCTAGAATTTGTATTGTACACTCTGGCATCAAACGAATGGTGTTACTGAGTATTTAAACAGGGGTGGCCTCAGTTCTATAGGTGATGCCGTTCGAACATATCGTCACATAAAGGTGGACCAGGGGTGCCTCTAGAATGTGGTTGTACGATATGGTATCAAAGCATAAGCGTATTAATGGGGTTTGTTAAAAGGGAGTGGTGGTTGTTGTATAGGTGGTCGCCTTTTCGTAGATATCGCCATAAAGGTGGACTCAGGGGTTACTCTAGACATGATTTGTAGCGATATGGGTAATCAACATTAAAGGTATTAATGAGATTTTTAAAAGGAGTGTGGTTCAGTTGTATATGTGAAATGGGCGTTTTCCAGATATCGACCACAATGTGGAGCAGGGTGACCAGAACGATCATCTGTTGATCCGCTCAATTTATTTATATATGTATACCTGCAACACATTTTAAGGTTTTTGTATTTCGCTTTGCAGAACTCTCTCATATCTCTTCTGCGTTTCATAAGTTATATTTCGCGTCAATACACACATCCAAACACAATACCATGTTATCAACCCTTTTCGTATTTGAGTATACAATTATGTCGGCATTTTTTCATTTGTTCGTAATCTTTCGGTATCGAGAACCAAGTGGTTGCGTGGTCATAGTCGGAATCATTCATTCATTTTTCATACCAAGATAGAGTAAGCTTAATTAGATATGTCGATTTTTGCTTAAGTTATCGTGTTCACGCCATGCGGATAGGACAGACGTGGACGACTGTGTATAAAAAATGGCGTGGCATCACACCGATTTCACCCAGTTTCACAGACCACACAGTTACAGTCATACATCTGATGCCCTACCAGAATTTTCAACAAAGGATGGTTAATTTTTGTGTACGCTTATGGCGTTGAAAAGTATCCTAGACAATTAAATGAAAAGGAGCGTGAGCCACGCCCATTTTTGAAATTGTTCGATATATATTTTTGTATTTGTTGCACCATATCATTCTGAGAGTTGAATGTTGACATAATTTACACTTACATATACTGTAAGATATTAAATGTTATTGTTAAATTTACTTTAAAAAATTTGTTTTTTAAAGTGGGTCGTGGTCCTTCTCCGTATTTTGCTAGATTTTTAATTAAGCTACACATAGTAATAGGAGTACGTTCCTACCCAACGTGCATTATGATATCTTCAACGACTGTGCCAAATTACACGCTTGCAAAGTTTTCAAATTACCTTCTTGATTAAGTGGGCGGTGCCACGCCCATTTTTGTCCAAAATGTTACTAAGTTTTCTATTCTGCGTCATAAGTTCAAATTTACTCTCATCTCACAAGTTTCGTCGTGCTTTACCCTGTCTCTTGTAATGAATTGATCGGACTTTTCGGTTTTTTGACACTTTTCGATATCGAACAAAAGTGGGCGTGGTTATATAGTCCGATATCGTTTGGCATTTAAAATAGCGATCTGAGATGAGTGCTCAGGAACGCCCGTCGCTAAATTTCATCAAGTACTACCTCAAAATTGACTCAGTTATCGTGTTAACGGACGGACGGACACAGACGGGCATGGCTCATCAAATCGATCCTGTCGATTATTTGCTATATGGAAGTATATATCTATCTCGATTCCTTGTATATATGTACACACACACCGTACTCATCAAACATTATATAACTCTGTGAGCTTCTGCTCAACTGAGTATACAAACTATGCATGTGGAGAGAAACATGTGAGCATCGATGCTACTGTTACTTTTGTTAAGTAAACAAAAAAGGATTTGTGAAAACATATGACATTTAGGTCTATCCCAATCGATTTCAGCTGGTGGTTTACTCTTCCGTGCGTATATTCAGATGGAGTTCCACGTCCTGAAAATCAACATGATACGTAGACTGAAGTTCCTACATCGCCTATTTCTTCGTCTTCAAAACATCATCCAGCGTATCAGATGGATTATTGCGGGGCCCAAATGCCTCTGACACCGTCACCTTTTGTTAAACGATCTTAGATAAGCAGACCTAGAGCATTCCAAAGATAAGTCAGAGCTACTTGCGTCCCGTCTAAAAGACAGACATTTATTAGAAAAACAGGTTACGATAAACTACCTGATCGTGAGCGATATACAGCATATGCTTGTTTTTATAAGACTAAAGACATATATGTTTTGCGCTATGATATACTGGACTTTTTGTGAAAAGGCTTGGCCAACCATATGACGCAAGTGAATGGAGATATTTACTTTATAGTCAACAAGAAGCCTTAGAGTCGGTTTTCATTACACACATGGCAATCAGAAGCCATCAATACCATCACGCACACACCGTAATATGAAGAGACTATGATAACCGATGTCTCAACTTGTTAAATATATTCATTCTGAAAACACCGATTGAAAATATGTTGCGACTTGAAAAGTGGTGATAGCTTACTAACTGACTACACGTGGTTATCCCAAACATTGTTGTTTTCTTTGCTTTTGCTTTTTTGGGATAGCCGAGATCGAAGCGCACATTATGTAAGAAAGTACTGCCAGCAAGAACTCAATCACGAGTAGGCACACACAATATAAAAACTATGCTGCTCTAATAAAAAAGGAGAATGTGATTTTCCGCCATTACACATCAAGCTTGGATAGTCAGAATTTTGTTAAGGCGCTAAACAAAATGAGAAAAGCGATTCGATTATATTCAAACAATATTTCTAAATTATCCGCTTCAAAAATTTCTGAGGTGTTTTTGATGGGTCCACAAATCCGAAAACTACTACAGAGCTCAAATTCGAGATGTTACTATCACCCGATGAAAAGGCTGCTTGGAACTCATTTAGGCTGATTGTTTCAAATTGTTAGGAAATAATCGGGGTCCAAATTATAAGGAAATCATTTCTGATTTACTAACCAACTATTCGAAAATCGGTGAGTAGGAATATGCTATGATATTTGTATATTCATCATAATTGTAACCTCTAAATTACATATACATATAATTTCAAGTGCAAACATATCTCTAAAAATGCATTTTCTTACACTCCCATTTGGATTTTTTCCTTCAAATCTTGGTGATGTCAGTGACGAGCATGGAGAACGATTTCACCAACAACTTAAGTCAATGGCAGGAGCGTTGTCAAGTATTCTGCGAACGAAAATATGATGGGGGATTATAATTGGTTTCTTATTTCAATTACTAAATTTTGTAGAATTTATTTAATAAAGGTATCTTAAATAGCTAATAAACAAAAATATTAAAAATACGTATTTTCCCTTCATTAACTTTATTGTTATAATATTACCGTTTATCCATGGATTTCATGAAATAAAGCTTCCCTGATTTGGAATATTCACAGTTTTAAACGATCATCTTATAAAAGTTGTAAGTTTTTGTCTCTTTCGATTTTTTAAGAATTATGGAAATTTTTAATACAAAAAATCGATTTTTTATAATGCGATGCAAATAACTCTGAAACCAATAAGTATTGAAAAAATGGTATTTAAACAATTTTAAGGTAATTTTATTTGGTATTATATGCTGTTTTCTCTCCAACAAAATCGGACAACCCGTTCCAGAGATATAATAAAATCATGGAACTTCCCTTTTCAAAAAAGGCAAATTTTTAGAAAACAAAAAAAACAAAAACGTATTCATAGAATTTTAAATTTCGACCATTTTTATAATTAGGGGAATATAGCAAATAAAAAAAATAGTGGTGATCCAGGGTAATGCAAAAAGTTTAATTTTGTAGAGCAGTGTAATATACCCAGATTTTGCATGTGACAGTTCAGTCTACAGTGTCCTGTTAGAATAGCTGTTAGGATTCTTAGGTTATCTTTCGAGAGGCCTATTAATGTTCTATATCGAGTTTTGTTTGTAACCCCCTAACAGTAACTTAGATTGTCTCAGGCCTGGCATATTGCGCCAGTGTTCGTCCCTCCTTTCCCTTTTTTCTACTAATAGATGCCCTCTAATTTCCAGCGGGCCTACTGGCAGGAACGATTCAGGACCCATAGGTCGTGTCGTTGCTGCCTCTCTGGCTAGGCTGTCCGCACTGCTCATTATCCTCAACTCACCTGTGGCCAGGAACCCAGGCCAACAGTAGTTCGTTGTGTGCTCCTAGTTGATTTAGCTTTTGAACGCACTCAAGGACCAGTGCTGATTTTATTTCAAACACCGAGATCTCCTTGAGGGCTGCCTGACTTTCCCTGAGTATGGCAATTGTTTCATTGGAGTATTCGCGCTGAAGGTTCAGGTCAGCGCACTGGCTTATGGCGAACATTTCCGCTTGAAAAATGACTCGAGTATGCTCCCAGAGGTGTTGATATCTTGGCTGTGGGTCCAACGACTCCAGATCCAATCCTCTCTAGCGTCTTCGAGCCGTCCGGTATACCATATTATTCTATTTAGCTGATGAATGTTCTCAATTCTGCTTTCCTCCCACGTACCCTTGTCTCCCAATTCTACTTTATACCTTGTCTCATAAACTATCTGCCTGAGGATATCATCCCTCGGGAGTTGGAGATTGGGATCTTCTCTCTCAATTCCTCCATGTTCCGGGATGTTATGACTTTACTTTTGCCCCGAGCCCTCCTTGACAATATTAAGAGGGTTCGCTTGGCTGACTGCTCTAATCGATATATCCAGCGGGGTTAGATCGAGGATAGCCTCCAGCGCTGTTGTAGGTCATGTGCGCATAGCTCCCGTGATGCATACGCATGCCAGTCGCTGAAGTTTTGACAGTGCTTGGCTCGGTGTCGCCTGAGTTGTTCTCGGCATGATTTAACTGTTATGGCATCCATCTCAGGATTTCCCTGTGAGGCAGAATTTACATAGGACATGAACTCATCTGTTGAAATCAAACACTGAGCAAATTCTTCTTAATAAATTCTGCATTAGACATCTGAACCAACATTATGGTAAATCCCAACTTATCGGCCGAATTCCATCACTTATTTCACATTAGTTTGTAACTGTAGTGATTGTGAAAAAATATGTCGCTAGATCTAGAACATTATCGATCGTATAAAAATTAGGGAATATCGCCACTTGGAACACCCCTTCATGGCGAATAAGGGGGATGTCCGCAGAGAGACAGTAAATACTTTCGTCAACTCTCACCCAAAGAATACAGCAATGGGAAGTTAAAGAAACTACTAATATCAGCAGAAAAAACGCGACAAAACAAAGGAGACTGAGCCATAAGTATAAGCCAATCAATCAGAACTAGTGCGATTCGCTGCAGGGCATGTTCCCCTGAGCTCTGACTTCTCTATCATTGTATAAAGAGGTAAAACACACATGAACTACTCTTCTTTCATCAAAGAAAGAATTGGCGAATTCGCTTCTTACATAGTCACATCGTTATTACTTCGACATTGTTTAAGAACATGATTTATATAGAAAGCAGCATTGTCAGCTTAAAAATGCAACGGGAAACATTCTCGCCAGCCCGTGCTGCTTAGGAGTGAGTAGGCAATTGAAAAATGAGGTACTTACCCGACGAACGAAAATGACACTCTTTCATAATTCCTGCTGCCTTAAACTACTGCTCGGTATAGTGGATGATGTAGTAAGAAGATGGAATGAATTTGAGTATTCGTGAGAGAAGTTCAGCGGACGTTTTGTGGTCGTTCCCTTGATGACAAAAGTGTTTGTCGAAAAAGGTTTAATGGCGATCTCAAAAGCTTCACTTGCAGTCATATTATGCCAATGTGTGAAGAGGCTTCGCGTCAGAAAGCACCCCTTTCGAAATCCGTTATTGACAGCAAGAGAAGGCAAATGTCCTCCAGGTCGGAGAGACAGTTGAATGAAGACTTGTTTTCCTTTGGTGCTCAAATGGTGCAAATTATCGCGAAGAGATAATCCGAACGCGGATGAGACAAATCTTGCAAGCGGCACATACATCGAGCCCGCCTACTGGATATCACTGAGAACCTGTTTGTGTTATTTCTTTATACGGCTGTGCTCTCAGGTGCCGTATCTCCTCATAATGCTTGCGGCGATTACTTCGTAAGCCCCTAGGAGTAAGAGCCTCTATCAATGAGATGTGTTTGTGGGATGCCCAGGTTTCTGGGTATTCGACATAAAGTGTTTTTTCAGCATTTCACTTCTCTCTCTAATGGACAGTACCCTCGCCACACTTTGTAGATGGTGTTCTGGGAAATAAGATGGTACAGCCCGTAGCGGTTTTGGGGAGAGATGTTTTGATAGGCCTGTATTATCTTCCAGTGAGTAACCTTTAGGCTTAGATGACCATAACGGGGACGCGTAAGCATGCAGGCGGCCGGCCAATTGTTTGGGTATATGGTAATGAGCGTCTCTTGGTCGTTACCCCAAGAGCTGTCGGCAAGAGATTTGAGGATTTTTACGTCTCTGAGTTGTAGGTGAATCGCGGTTGCATGCTCGATAAAATGTAGGTCCCGATCGAAACGTCACACGCAGTATTTTTGGATGTAAGGCAGACGTAGCGTCGACGTGGATGGCCAAACTGGAGATCATGGAGTAAGATACTTATTACATAGCTCATCGATGGGTGGGCCGGGACCTATCACCATTATCGTGGGGTCATCGCGTAGTATACAATGGCAAAGATGACCAATGGTGACTCCATCTTGTGCGGGTATAAGACACCACCCTGTGGTACCTCGTGTTTGATGTATACTTGTTTTAAAGGTTATGTTCTGAATCGCACCTTGCCGACCAGAGGAAGTGAGGATCCCTCGTAGTCTTGCAGTAACGTACCGTGTGACTGTCCGTTTGATGTCACGTTTTTTCAATTTTTCCCAAAAATTATTAGGAAAATATTATTGTTTACAAACGGATTTCGAAGGGTTAATTCTGATTCCAATCCATGGGGACCGGTAAGGGTAATTTTTTACACAGTGCGGCAGATGGCCGCAATGCAAAAGGGAGTTCTGCGTGAAATTACTATAGACTACCGCCGACCTGGGATAGTCCGGGGTGTTTTGGCTTTTTGTGAATTCGTTAAAAGACGCAACATTTGTTACCATCTTCGGATTATTTATACTGAAGTACAAAACGCGTCTATCGGCGCCTCTCCCAACAATTGCTGATAAGTATTAGCAGTCCCACCTCTGTGTAAATTATTACCGTGTATTGGAATTAGGTTAGTTAGGTTGCTTGAGGGCTGAGCTTGGACACTGTGGTAAAACGGCTCACTACTTAGGCCACCCATGGGCCCATTGTAATACCCTATTCGGTCTCACAAGAGGACCCTACCCTGCCTAAAGCGTGTCAAACCCACTTCGTGGAATTTATAATTTTGCATAGAGTATTTTGCTATAGCTAGAGACCTCATCAAGGTCATGTAGAAAGGTTTACAAGGATGGTCAACCTACGCTACTAAGCGCTGGACAATGACAGAGAGGTGCTGTTGGAGACTCTCACTCTCTGTACGTCTGCAGCTACGACAATAGTCGAAGGTCGTTACCCCCATTCTAGCACCATGCGTGCCTATTAAAAATGCCCTGTAACCCTTATCAGGGACGATAGAAACTGATTTGTTTAAAATCAGAAGCGCTCTTGTGCGCCCCTTGCATATGAGGCCAGGTTAGCCTGGATGTCTCACACGCATGATATGGCTGACCATACGTCCATTTTGCAATTCTTATAGTGCTTGTGTTCACACGAAGCCTGAAAGTGGCCATGGGTATACCTACCGAATCATGTCCGGAAGGATATGGTTCGATGGTGCCTCTTCTGGCCAGCTCGTCTGCTCTGTAGTTGCCTTCAATATCCCTGTGCCCAGGTACCCATATAAGGTTATACTGAAGTGTTTAGCCATCTCGTTAGGGATCTGCGCATTCAGTGACCGACTTTGCATTGTCGACGGATGAGTCCAGGCCTTTAATGCGGCCTGGCTGTCTGAGAAAATAAACACCCGTTACCATCCTTAGGCATAGACCGAGATGATTGACAAGCCTTGTGTATTGCCAGCATTTCCGCTTGGTAAACACTACAGTGATCTGGTAGGCGGAAGAGAGATATCTAGACCCAGATCCGGTGAAAAGAGGCCTCCTCTCCACCTTCCCGTCGAGCTTAGAAACCATCCGTGAATATGTTGATGGCACCCGGTACCGTATGTTGTCTGGTATTCCAGTTTTGTCGCGATTGATGCTTCTTTACAATGATGCAGGTTTAATTGGAGGACCCTGATCATATAATGATTGCGCTCTCCTCCGTGAGCTGTCGCATCCGAGTCGCCATCCCCCAGAAGCTGACCCTCAGAGTACAACCCACTAAGGGCCAAACTTCCAGCCGAGCCTGACGAAGCGTAGCCACTACCTTCCTCGCCCTCACCTATCTCCATCTCGTCTTCACTGGGGGGGAATTCAACCACCTCCGTGCGAGACTGAAGGTTGACAAAGGCTTCGACATCAGCCTTATAAACCTTAAGGCTTATATTTTTGAAGCCGTAGCTTACTTTGAAGTCCTGCTTTTTCAGAGCTTCGACGCTAGCGCTGTCGAGAAACAGGACTATCTACACCGCGGCACGTTCAGATTTCTCCACGTTGACCAACTTCTAATTCCTTCCGGGTCGGTAGACCCGGGTTGAACTCCTGGAGCAGCCCCAGGATGGCAGCTGGGTGTACTGGATTACCTACATTCATAATACGGAAGTAAAGAATTACCCATACCACTTCCTTGGGTAAAAGTCTAGTTGAGGGGTCTACAGCTACAAAAATATCAGAGAGGGTGTCAAACGACGCATCTTGACATCAGTATTAATAATACGGAAGGCTGAAAAAAAAATTTAACTCGTTCAAAGATATTAACGAAAACCGAAAAATGGCCCGCGGGTCCCTCCGAAACCGGGGTGGGATCCAAAGTATTTTTGCGCCGAACACCTTCTGCATTGGCGGCCTTCGGCCGGGCTTATAAAAAATTACCCTAGGTGGATCCAAAACCCGGTTTGGAGACCAAAACTATATCCGCGCAAAACACTTATGTTCGCAATTTGTGGGTACAATTTTTCTTTTCCGCCTTTGGATTATTGTTGACGGTCAATACGCGTATTTTGACACGTCTCTCGATATTTTTGGTAGCGTATTATCAGTCGACCTCTCACTAGACTTTTACCCTTCCTTGGAGTGTGGTTGCGATTAAAGCAACGATAATGTATTTGGTGCAATGTAAATGATACTTGGCATCTAAAATCCAACTACTAAAAATTGCAAAAAGTGAAATAAATAGAAAATTTTCACAAAGGTTTAAGGGTTAATTTTTTGATTACAATAGTCCTGGAAACCATAGAATAAGTCTTGCAAATGTTTCAATAAATACGGCAACTCCCGATTTGGCATTCCCTTCGAGTAGGTGTATGTGTTTTTCGTACGCGTTATATAAAAATGTTTACTACTTAAATATACCACGGAATAATTAAACACAAACACGTTCATACAGTTGTTTCTACAGTGCGGACATATTTGGCTTCTGCGAAGAGTTTTTCCTTTTTGTGAAAGGTGGTAGATCTTTGAAGTGACTGAGTGTTATTTGACAAATTGTGAAAGAGTTTATAAAGTTGTTTTTAGAGTACTGTGGTTGTAAAATTAATAATTTGAAGGTTTAGAGGCATAGAAAGGCATGGAAAGACGGCATTATTAAACTTTTGCGTAAGTTGTTTTCTGAAATCTGTATTCCTGTAAGGCATAAAAAATGGCCGACGCCATGGCGTCGGAGGAAGTGGTTGGGCAGAAGGAGGACGTAAATGACATGGAGACTGACTCGGACGGGAAATTAGGTAAAACCTTTTTAGACTACAGAAATCGAAATAGACAAACTAGTTACAGGAGACGGACAAATAGGACAGAAGTATTGCAAAACTTGAAAGAGATCGAAAAGCAAAAAAACTTAAAGTTTAAAAAATAACGGAGCTTTCATCCCGTTACAGGGCATGGTGGTGCCCAAGGGAACTTTTTCCAATATAATATGGAAACGAAGTGGAAATGAAACAAGCGCACAAACGAACGTAACAGATGAAAAATATACGGGCACAATAGCTATCATCCGGTGGCAAAATCCTGCGCCAGATAAATAATTTTGCATGTAAATGCAACAACAACGATTTGAACCAGAGAAATCCAGATAGAAGTCTGGTTCAATTTGTGAGCCAGATAATTTGTTAATTACTTCTTTTTAGGTTGGCAACGCGGCCTTTAATAAACCTACTTTTTCAAAATAGATGTCGCTGCTTAGCCTTTCGCCGTATGAGTTAAATGGAAAACAGCGGCGACATCTGCCTATAACATTTCACGTGTGCGAAAATTTCACGACATCTGCTTCTCAAGTCTCTCATGATCCAGAGCATTCCCGTGAGAATTGAGCGTGAGCCGGTGCTGTAAAACTCACTGAAAGACGGCAAATGTGTAATAATGCAAATGAGACAATAAAAAATATTGAGGTTTGGAATATGGTGGAATATGCAAAAGTA
>JARSSU010003286.1:0-13520 GCA_029619165.1 Eurosta solidaginis | reverse complement strand
ATTTGTTATACTCAGTTGAGCAGAGCTCACAGAGTATATTAAGTTTGATTGGATAACGGTTGGTTGTACATATATAAAGGAATCGAGATAGATATAGACTTCCATATATCAAAATAATCAGGATCGAAAAAAATTTGATTGAGCCATGTCCGTCCGTCCGTCGTCCGTCCGTCCGTCCGTTAACACGATAACTTGAGTATATTTTGAGGTATCTTGATGAAATTTGGTATGTAGGTTCCTGAGCACTCATCTCAGATCGCTATTTAAAATGAACGATATCGGACTATAACCACGCCCACTTTTTCGATATCGAAAATTTCGAAAAACCGAAAAAGTGCGATAACTCATTACAAAAGACAGATAAAGCGACGAAACTTGGTAGATGGGTTGACGTTATGACGCAGAATAGAAAATTAGGAAGATTTTGGACAATGGGCGTGGCACCGCCCACTTTTACAAGAAGGTAATTTAAAAGTTTTGCAAGCTGTAATTTGGCAGTCGTTGAAGATATCATGATGAAATTTGGCAGGAACGTTACTACTATTACTCTATATGTGCTAAATAAAAATTAGCAAAATTGGATGAAGAACACGCCCACTTTTTAAAAAAAAAGTTTTTTAAATTCAAATTTTAACAAAAAATTTAATATCTTTACTGTATATAAGTAAATTAAGTCAAAATTCAACTCCAGTAATGATATGATGCAAAAAATACAAAAATAAAAGAAAATTTCAAAATGGGCGTGGCTCCGCCCATTTTCATTTAGTTTGTCTAGAATACTTTTATTGCCATAAGTCGAACAAAAATTACCAATCCTTCTCAAATTTGGTAGGAGCATAGATTCTATGACGGTAACTGTTCTCTGTGAAAATGGGCGAAATCGGTGGAAGCCACGCCCAGTTTTTATACACAGTCCACCGTCTGTCCTTCCGCTCGGCCATTAACACAATAACTTGAGCAAAATCCGATATATCTTTACTAAACTTAGCCCACGTACTTACCTGAGCTCACTTTTTCTTGGTATAAAAAATGGGCGAAATCTGACCATAACCACGCCCACTTTATCGATATCGAAAATTACGAAAAATGAAAAAAAATGCCATAATTCTATACCAAATACGAAAAAAGTGATGAAACATGGTAACTGGATTGGTTTATTGACGCAAAATATAACTTTGGAAAAAACTTTGTAAAATGGGTGTGACACCTACCATATTAAGTAGAAGAAAATGAAAAAGTTCTACAAGGCGAAATCAACAGCCCTTGGAATCTTGGCAGGAATACTGTTAGTGGTATTGCATATATAAATAAATTAGCAGTACCCGACAGATGATTTTCTGGATCACCTGGTCCACATTTTGGTCGATATCGCGAGAACGCCTTCACATATACATCTAAGGGCCACTCGCTTTTAAAACCCTCATTAATACCTTTAATTTGATATCCATATCGTACAAAAACATACCAGAGTCACCCCTGTCCCACCCTAATGGCGATATCTCGAAAAGGCGTCCACCTATAGACCTAATGCCCCACTCCCTCTTAAAATGCTCAGTAACACCTTTCGTTTGATACCCATACCGTACAAACATTCTAGAGTCACCCTTGGTCCACCTATGGCGATATCTCGAAAGGCGTCCACCTATAGAACTAAGGATTACTCCCTCTTTAAAATACTCATACCACCTTTCATTTGATACCCATATCGTACAAAACATTCTAGAGTCACCCTGGCCCACCCTAATGGCGATATCTCGAAAAGGCGTCCACCTATAGACCTAATGCCCACTCCCTCTTAAAAATGCTCAGTAACACCTTTCGTTTGATACCCATATCGTACAAACATTCTAGAGTCACCCTTGGTCCACCCTTTATGGCGATATCTCGAAAAGGCGTCCACCTATAGAACTAAGGATTACTCCCTTTTAAAATACTCCTTACCACCTTTCATTTGATACCCATATCGTACAAACACATTCTAGAGTCACCCCTGGCCCACCCTAATGGCGATATCTCGAAAAGGCGTCCACCTATAGACCTAATGCCCACTCCCTCTTAAAATGCTCAGTAACACCTTTCGTTGATACCCATATCGTACAAACATTCTAGAGTCACCCCTGGCCCACCCTAATGGCGATATCTCGAAAGGGCGTCCACCTATAGACCTAATGCCCACTCCCTCTTAAAATGCTCAGTAACACCTTTCGTTTGATGCACATATCGTACAAACACATTCTAGAGTCACCCCTGGCCCACCCTAATGACGATATCTCGAAAAGGCGTCCACCTATAGACCTCATGCCCACTCCCTCTTAAAATGCTCAGTAACACCTTTCGTTTGATACCCATACCGTACAAACATTCTAGAGTCACCCTGGCCCACCCTAATGGCGATATCTCGAAAAGGCGTCCACCTATAGACCTAATGCCCACTCCCTCTTAAAATGCTCAGTAACACCTTTCATTTGATTCCCATATCGTACAAACACATTCTAGAGACACCCCTGGTCCACCTTTATGGCGATATCTCGAAACGGCGTCCACCTATGGAACTAAGGATCACTCCTTTTCAAAATACTCATTAACAGCTTTCATTGATACCCATATCGTACAAACACATTATAGAATCACCCCCTGGTCCACCTTAATGGGGACATCTCGAAAAGGCGTCCACCGATAGACCTAAGGCCCACTCCCTCTTAAAATGCTCAGTAACACCTTTCATTTGATACCCATATCGTACAAACAAATTCTAGAGTCAGCCCTGGTCTACCTTTATGGCGATATCCCTAAATGGCGTTCATCCATAGAACTATGGCCTACTCTCTCTTAAAATACTCTTTAATACCTTTCATTTGATACACATGTTATACAACCACATTCCAGGGTTACCCCAGATTGATTTTCCTTATTTTGTCTCCATAGCTCTCAACTGAGTATGTTATGTTCGGTTACACCCGAACTTAGCCTTCCTTACTTGTTTATTCTCAGTTGAGCAGAGCTCACAGAGTATATTAAGTTTGATTGGATAACGGTTGGTTGTACAGGTATAAAGGAATCGAGATAGATATAGACTTCCATATATCAAAATCATCAGGATCAAAAAAAATTTGATTGAGCATGTCGGTCCGTCCGTCCGTTAACACGATACTTGAGTAAATTTTGAGGTATCTTGATGAAATTTGGTATGTAGGTTCCTGAGCACTCATCATTGCGATATCGGACTATAACCACGCCCCACTTTTTCGATATCGAAAATTACGAAAAATGAAAAAATGCCATAATTCTATATCAAATACGAAAAAAGGGATGAAACATGGTAATTGATTGGTTTATTGACGCGAAATATAACTTTAGAAAAACTTTGTAAAATGGTTGTGACACCTACCATATTAAGTAGAAGAAAATGAAAAAGTTCTGCAGGGCGAAATAAAACACCCTTGAAATCTTTGCAGGTATTACATATATAAATAAATTAGCGGTATCCAACAGATGATGTTCTGGTCACCCTGGTCCACATTTTGGTCGATATCTGGAAAACGACTTCACATATACAACTACCACCACTCCCTTTTAAAACTATCATTAATACCTTTAATTTGATACCAATATCGTACAAACACATTCTAGAGTCACCCCTGGTCCACCTTTATAGCGATATCTCGAAAGGGCGACCACCTATAGAACGAAGGCCCACTCCCTTTTAAAAATACTCATTAACACCTTTCATTTGATACCCATATCGTACAAACATATTCTAGAGTCACCCCTGGTCCACCTTTATGGCGATATCTCGAAAGAGCGACCACCTATAGAACGAAGGCCCACTCCCTTTTAAAAATACTCATTAACACCTTTCATTTGATACCCATATCGTACAAACAAAGTCTAGAGTCACCCCTGTTCCACCTTTATGGCGATATCTCGAAAAGGCGCCAACCTATACAACTACCACCACTCCCTTTTAAAACCCTCATTAATACCTTTAATTTGATACCCATATCGTACAAACACATTCTAGAGTCACCCTTGGTCCACCTTATGGCGATATTTCGAAACGGCGTCAACCAATAGAACTAAGGCCCACTCCCTTTTAAAATACTCATTAACACCTTTCATTTGATACCCATATTGTACAAACGCAATTCTAGGGTCACCCCGATCCACCTTTATGGCGATATCCCTAAATGCGTCACCACCTATGGCCCACTCCCTCATAAAATACTCTTTAATGCCTTTCATTTGATACACATGTCATACAAACACATTCCAGGCTTTCCCTCGGTTCATTTTCCTACATGGTCATTTTCCCTTATGTTGTCATCATAGTTCTCAACTGAGTATGTAATGTTCGGTTACACCCGAACTTAACCTTCCTTACTTGTTTTTACTCTGTACTACGTTTTTTATACCTTTCATGAACATGAATGGTATATTAACATTGGTCCGATGTTTGTAACGTTGAGAAATATAGAAGATAGCTCACCATTAAGTATACCGAATTGATCAGGGCGACGAGCTGAGTTGATATAGCCATGTCCGGCTGTCCGTCCGTCCGTTTTTCGTCCGTCTGTCTGTTTGAACGCAAACTGGTCCTCAAATTTTGAGATATCTCAATGAAATTTGGCACAAGAATGTATTTTTGTATTATATTAGACGTTTGTCGGATCCGGTAGGATCGGACCACTATAACATATATATCCCATACAACCGATCGTTCAGATAGGCGATTTTGGTCATTCCTGCCGCAATTTAGAAAGTATAAACGTGAACTTGGTGATATATATTTTAATATATCATACAAGATTTTCTGAAAAAATCACTTCGATCGGAGCTATATATAGTATATACTACGAATCCGAAAGTACAAGTAGATATACTTACGAATACTTGCAAGTACACGAAAGTACATTTTCTGATAAAATATGACAGTTTGATTCATAAATGGAAAATCAAATATGAGTAAAATTCATATTAGAAAGCAACAAGAAGTAAAACAACATATTAGATAAGTATAAATTGTACAACAGCTATCAATATTAAGTAGTTTTGTATTTGCCTTCATTAGTACTAGCTTTTCAAACGAAAAGTCGTCATTGATTGCTTTCTAGGACTAAAAGCTATGCCTGCTAAGGAAAATAAACGCCTCTACTGGGTCGGAAGAAGCTGAGGACGTATTCATTTTGAGTGATAGGTCCTTCATAAGAGGATACTCTGAAGCATATTGAAATCTGTTGATGTATCATTAAAACACCGTAAAACTCTTCTTCAGCCATTTTGTCAAAGTTAGGTCATCGTAAGGGTGCTAGTTGATCCGCTTCAAACACGTTCAGTGCTTATCAAAGTACTTCGAAAGTTTTTACAAGTACTTTACTTGTACTTCAACAATTCAAGTACAAGTACCTCGATACTTATACTTATACTAATTTTTCGAAGTACTGAGGTACTGATGCTTGTACTTGTACTGGTACTTTTTCTTTACAGGTCTGGTATATACCTATCCCATACCACCGATCGTTTAGATAAGGGGGTTTTTTGCCATTTTTTTATATTTATCTTAAAATCGTTTAGGTTCACTATATATTTCCTACTTATACATCCTATTATTTGGAGATTGCGAATGCGATAAGATTATTGTTCAGCCCCATTCATGAAAGGTATGAAGTCTTCGGCACAGCCGAAGACAGTTCCGCCTTACTTGTTTTTATTTTTTCTGTGTTGCACTCCTATGTGAATCTATCTTACTTTATTTGCTTTAATACAAACTTGTGTCGCTACTTTGTTTCTCTTTCTTTACCCTCTTTGTTATTGCACGTGCCTGCACATACAGTTACCCGCACTACCAATTATTCACTACTAGTTTTGCCACTTTGCTAGTAATTTTCATCTTGTGGGCCACTTTTCCATAATTCAACGCTTTCTGCCACGCATTCCTACACAACAATCAGTTGCAACAGCAAACAAAAAGAAAACAACAACAAATAACGATTCCATGGAAAACAGTATACCCTGAGGATGAATATAGCTGCAACCAGCAGCCTACTGGTTGTAGCATCAAACATGCTGGCCATTAAGCTTCTGTATGAGCTTATTCGCCAATCAGATATCCCAACCCATTCATCCGTCCGTTCAACCCATCCATTAATTTAGTAAAGTCCACAGCTAGGGATTAAATCCCACTTGATTTTTATAAAGTCATTCGTACTGTTGTAGCATCCTCTTCACTACCGTGATCCTGCATAGGCTTGGTGAGCCTATTATTCCCCAGGTGGATTGGCGTATAGAGCTAATATCACACTCGCCAAAATCCCTTTAAGCTTGTGAAGTGTTAGTCATTTTAAAATGACAAGAATATCTTATGAAAACGCTAAAGACCTCAAACCTATAAGCCTGACCTTATTGAAAGTTGAATATTCTTAAAAGGCTTTTCCATCTCAAGCGGGACGCCTTTTTATGACAGAAATACACTGCCAAATCAATGCCGAAGGGCGACCCCGCTTAGAAAAACAATGTGTGTGAAAAAAATGTGTTTCTAACTTTTGATGTTGCTTTTGACTGGGAATAGAATCCAGGACTTTAGGTGTGGTATGCGGATCACACTACCATCACACCACAGCGGGCACCTTTCTGTTTCTGTGCTGATTTTAATTTGCTGTATATGGTTATGGTCTTTATCCCGAAATGGTCATAGGTCAAACGGAAATTCTAAGCCATAAAGTCTAATTACGAAGGTCATAAAGTCAATTGACCATATGAGCAATTGAAGTGGCATAAGGCCAATGATTTTAAGGCCAATTGATCTTATGGCCATTGAAGTAGTTCTAAAGTCAAAAGATCTTTTGGCCATTGACCTTATGCCATCCCAGCCAAAAATATATTATTTTAAAATGTTCCAGGATTAAAAGCTAAGATTCCCATGAATACTTTAATTTGAGTTCAAAAGTTGGATCAAAAACTCCTGTTCTACTTAGGCTTCGTTAAAAATCTGCGGTTAGGTTAGGTTGAACTGGCCAGTATATGCGGACCTCACATTGACTGAATGAATTCGTAGTATTACCAGAAGTTTGTTTGTGTTTGTTAGCCTAAGGTTGTAAGACCTACATATGATCTTCGACACTTGGCAACCACGAGCTGGGGTCCACGCCTTTTCCGCTTGGTCGATGATGTGCACCTCTCGCCTTCTTTTAATCCCGGCCAATCTAATTGGGATATCTACGGCGCAAGCTTCCGTGGATGTGCCCTTTAAGCCCATCCGCTTTTTCAATCCCATCTACTCCCATATGCCGTGGGACCCAATATTGATATATGCTTCTCCTGTCCCGATTTTTTCCACATACTGCTAACACTCTAACACACTTTAAGATGCTGTGCTATGCGAGATTATTGTCTTAATTGCTGCTTGACTGTCAATATAAAATTTGACGCGGTTGCAGCTTAACCTTTTTTCTTGCAGTGCTTTCATTGCTTTGGTACGGCTACTACTTCCACCTCTACAGAGATCTGGCAGCTTGCACAATTTGTTTACTTCCGGACCAGCACAATATACAGCAGACCCCACTCCTTCCACTTCTTTGGAACCATCGGTGTACACGTGTATCGTTTTGTACGACATTTGGGCACTCTTGCACCAACCATCCACCTCTATATTGTGGCTCTAAGAGAACCTTCGAAGAGCGGATACTGAATCAGGTAGGCTGTTCGCCCTGTAATTGATGACGCTATACTACTATGGGCCGTATGGTCTGCGCTCAAGCTGCCCGAAGCACTGAGCGTCGTTGCAGTTGTTAACGCTATGTTCTTTCTACCAGCTCTACAGGTGGAATGTGCCAGAATGGTAAACAGTGCAGACGTCGGGGTTGTTAAGGGCTCCCGTAATGCTATGCATTGATATCCTGCATTCTCCCTGTAATTTTTGATGTCGGTTCCTTTCTGGTGTTATTTTCGATCTTTTGCAAATGAGGTAACTAACATTTTTGTAGATTCCTGATTTTGGGAAGAAAGTTTGTAGGCCCTCAATCAATAAATAAATTTAAAGGTACTTAGTACATTTGTTCCGTCCGAACCGACTCTCTCGACGTAAAGTGTTTTTTGGATCGATATATCTCTCCTCATACGCCAGATCAAAAGAACTTAAATCGTCAAAATCATATATAACAAGTAAGAGAGGCTAAGTTCGGGTGTAACCGAACATTACATACTCAGTTGAGAGCTGTGGAGACAAAATAAGGGAAAATCACCATGTAGTAAAAATAACCTAGGGTGACCTGGAATGTGTTGTATGACATGTGTATCAAATGGAAGGTATTAAAGAGTATTTAAGAGGGAGTAGGCCTATAGTTCTATAGGGTGGACGCCTTTTCGAGATATCGCCATAAAGGTGGACCCAGGGGTGACTCTAGAATGCGTTGTACGATATGGGTATCAAATGAAAGGTGTAATGAGTATTTAAAAGGGTGGGCTTAGTTCTATAGGTGGACACCTTTCGGAATATCGCCATAAAGGTGAACAGGGGTGACTCTAGAATGTGTTTGTACGATATGGGTATCAAATGAAAGGTATAATGCGTATTTAAAAGGGCGTAGGCCTTAAGTTCTATAGGTGGCGCCTTTTCGAGATATCGCCATAAAGGTGGCCAGGGGTGACTCTAGAATGTGTTTGTACGATATGGGTATCAATGAAAGGTATTAATGAGGGTTTTAAAAGGGAGTGGTGGTAGTTGTATATGTGAAGGCGTTTTCCAGATATCGGCCAAAATGTGGACCAGGGTGACCCAGAACATCATCTGTCGGGTACCGCTAATTTATTTCTATATGTAATACCACGAACAGTATCCTCCAGATTCCAAGGCTTTTGATTTCGCCCTGCAAAACTTTTTCATTTTCTTCTACTTAATATGGTAGGTGTCACACATTTACCAAGTTTTTTTCTAAAGTTATATTTTGCGTCAATAGACCAATACAACTACCAGTTTCATCACTTTTTCGTATTTGGTATATAATTATGGCATTTTTTCATTTTTGTAATTTCGATATCGAAAAAGTGGGCGTGGTCATAGTCGGATTTCGGCCATTTTTTACACAATCAAAGTGAGTCAGATAAAACGTGAACTGAGTTTAGTAAAGATATATCGATATTTGCTCAAGTTATCGTGTTAACGGCCGAGCGGAAGGACAGACGGTCGACTGTGTATAAAAACTGGGCGTGGCTGCAACCGATTTCGCCCTTTTTCACAGAAAACAGTTATCGTCCTAAAATCCAAGCCTCTACCAAATTTCACAAGGATTGGTAAATTTTGTTACGACTTATGCATTAAAAGTATCCCAAACAAATTAAATGAAAAAGGGCGGAGCCACGCCCATTTTGAAATTTCTTTTACTTTTGTATTTTGTTGCACCATATCATTACTGGAGTGAATGTTGACATAATTTACTTATATACTGTAAAGATATTAACTTTCTTTTGTAAAATTTGACTTTAAAACTAAAGTGGGCGCGGTCGTTCTCCGATTTTGCAAATTTTTTTAGCATATATATAGTAATAGAGTAACGTTTCTGCCAAATTTCATCAGATATCTTCAACGACTGCCAAATTACAGCTTGCAAAACTTCTAAATTACCTTCTTTTAAAAGTGGGCGGTGCCACGCCCATTGTCCCAAAATTTACTAGTTTCTATTCTGCGTCATAGGTTCAACTCACCTACCAAGTTTCATCGCTTAATCCGTATTTGGTAATGAATTATCGCATTTTTCGATTTTTCGAAATTTTCGATATCGAAAAAGTGTGCGTGGTTATAGTACGATATCGTTCATTTTATATAGCGATCTGAGATGAGTGCCCAGGAACTACATACCAAATTTCATCAAGATACCTCAAAATGTTACTCAAGTTATCGTGTTAACGGACAGACAGACGGACGGACGGACGGACATGGCTCAATCGAATTTTTTTTCGATACTGATGATTTTGATATATGGAAGTCTATATCTATCTCGAGTCCTTTATACCTGTACAACAACCTTATCCAATCAAAGTTAATATACTCTGTGAGCTCTGCTCAACTGAGTATAAAAAATCCTTTAGAAATTGTTTCCACGCAAGTAGGTAATGCCGAAACAATATTTTGTGCACCAACAGACATACATACATACATGGCTAATGGTTTTGTGAAGCGCTTGCATGTCGGCGAATTAATTGATTCTAACATCCTTTCATAACACTCAGCGCCAATCAAGTAACAAAATAATGTTATCATAAAATAAAATAAGACAACACATAGCAACTTTCACCCAAACACTAATGAGATGGAAGACATCAAAAGGATAATACGCCTTTTAACAACCAAACCGACGACAGACTCGCATAAATGAGAACAAATGCACAACAAATGGAGGAGACAGTGACGCAGCCACCTCCACACCGTCACGCTACCGCCTTAAGTCTCACAACAGATCTAGTTGATTCGCTCACTTGGCGTATCCGCAGTGACTTTGAAAATTATTACGATTATGTTGATTATGGAGATCGAGTCCAGCTGCCGATACAGCGTTATCGCTGTGCTGCTGCTCCGATTGATGTTGGTGTTGTGTGGACCAAATGCAATCTGCTGCTATGAAGCATAAAACAACATAACAAAGAAATTCAAAACAATTGTATAGAAGTCGTACATGCAAACAGCAACAAAGTATTGTTAAAGCTGCTGCTGTCGTTATTGTTGTTTATCGCAAATATGCTGACGTGCATCTGTATGTACTATAATTAAATCGTATGGACTTTGAGTACGCCAAGTTGAGTGGCTCATAAAAATAAAACAAAAATTTAGTGCGACAAATGAAGAGTGGTATGGTATGAGGCGCTTGGGTCAGTTGATGCCATTCAAAACCATTTCAAGTCGATCTTCTTGTATGCGTCTGCTTCTTCTGACGGCTGATCGAACATTCGATAAAGTGGAATGATCTGCATACTTGTTGCGATCACGTATAGTTTTTTTGCTTAAGTATATTTTGTTGTTGGACTCATGCACTTGAAATGCCATTGTGAAGCCGAGCAGTTGCAAAACTCTGACAAGTCGTTGTTGTTTAGCTCGCGCGCAAATTCCAAACCAGCAGGTGAGAAAATAAGATCACTTACAATGTGCTCGTTGAAAATTAGGTTTCATAAAATTTAAGCGTTCAAGAAACGTCAAAGTCAAACCCAAGAGAAGGGACATTAAAATAGTTGACTGGATGTGAGCAAATGGTTGGGTTATAAGTATTATATGGCCTCTCATCACACCTGGGGGTTTTGGAAATTTGGATTGAAGACCCCCATATTTAAGAATGTTGTCATCCTCCTGTGATGACTTGATGGAAATTTTCGTTTGTGCTGGCTGCTTAAGGAATTGGGTTGTATGTTTCGATGGAAATGGCAAGAGGTAATATAACAAATTGAAAAAGTCATTCCGATAGGGTAGTGAAAGGGTTCTCTTCTACATTTAATTCATTACTCTACTATGCATTGTATTGTGTAAGGCAATATAAACTTTGTTATAGTGATGACGCTGTAAAAACTTTTCAACTCATCATAGTTTTCTACATTAACGTGCAATCTTTTGTTATCGCGATGTAAAAAAAGGTATCGAGGATTGGGAAGTACCGCTTTGGGGTGTTCAAGGGGTTGATAAGCGCAGTACAAAGCTGTATATCTTCAAATATTTCGCAACCCAATGTCAAACCTGACCTACGTTAGCGGAACCCTGTTACAAATATGAAGGTATCATACACATATTTAGCAGGCGATGCTCTGGCGACCCCAAGTCCTCATGGAAACTAGGGGGTGGGTAGGGCGTGATGGACTAGAAGGTTTAATGTAGTCATATAAATCGATCCCGAGATGGTCGGTACCTAATGGTGCTTTGTTACCGGAACGTACCGGATCTATATCCCGCAAAGGACCATCAACATCGATAACACTCCCCAAAGCCTTCGGGGAGGTGTCTTTATCGTTAATAAACATCAATAACAGCATCACTTTGAGGAAGCAAGATCCACAAAGCTAAGCACCTCGAGAACAAGTTATTCTAGATATTTTTAATGATCGAACGTACGCCCTTTAGACCTTAATAAATAAAATCACACGTGCCGGACTGCATCGATTGGTGGAGTGGTACCGCTGCTACTTATGACAGGGTTAGTATTCTGGAAACTATTTTGGACAATCAAATATCCCGAAAGTCCAATGTGGAGAGTTTGGCTAGAAATATTCGAGTTGCCTTGCATGCTGCAGAAGGATCAAGGGTAGTATGCGGTGAGGGGACTCGGTCAGCTTTATGGCATGAAATATGAGCTTCGCTGACTCGCGGAGCAAAGGCTCATCAAAATCTGGTAGCAATCTTTATCGTTAATACAACAACAACAAAAACTGCTAGCTAGCGAGGGAAAAAGCGACCCAATACCCCAATCGCCGAGAATGGAAGCACCTTCCGGCACCCGACTAAGCTGAAGTAAGACTAGCAATATCCTAGCTAAAGAATCACAAGACGCCAAGTGATAACGGACAACCCACAGAGCTGTCAAACACAGAGGCGAAGAGTTGTAAAGAGGTGCATCAACTCATATGCCAAATATAGATGCATAACAGCGCATGCCTCCAGATGAGAAACTTAAGTGTACTCACCCAATCCACAAAGAAACGCGATCACGTAAACCATGCCACCGCGTATTAGGTATATCTAGCATATGGTGCGAAAGATTGAAGCCATAGACAACAAACTGATTGGACCTTATCAGTGCGATTCAGACCAGGTAAATCTACTATCAACCAGATACTTCACGATGCGGCCAAATCATGGAGAAAACTCACGATAAGAGAATCGACGCTCCCATCTTTCGTCGACTTAAAGCAGCATTTGACAGCGCTAAAAAAAGCTCCTTGTACGCTGCTATATCTGAATTTAGTTTCCTGTAAAAATAATAAGGCTCTTCCATATGACGTGGCAACACCACCAGCTCCGTAAGGATGGGGAAGGACGCTCCGAGCCATTCGAAACTAAGCGAGGCTTCAGACAAGGCGACTGCCTTTCGTGCGATTTCTTTAACATAATGCTAAAAGCAGAACTAAACCGTGATGGTACAATCTATTATAAGAGCGTACCTACAATGACGGGCGTATTGCTAATGATATTGATATTATTTGGCTGAACAAACGCTTGTGGCGTTCTTCCTCTTGGGGTCTTGGGTAAATGTGGACAAGAGGCAGCACTTGCTGTCATCCAAAAAAGAATCGGTGCATCGCGCCTTGCGCAGCCACGTCAATGTCGAATATATATCGAGACTGTTAAGGATCATGCTATTTGGACGACCAGCATTAGCAGCAAAAACAATACAGCTTAAAAGGCCAAAACGGAGAATAAACTCTGGCCAACAACTGCTACCTTGGGACTGAGTGGGCAATTAAAAGTAAAGTCCACTTTCGATGAACAAAATCACGCTCTACAAGTCGCTTACTAGCATCAGTCGACACCGCAGTTGGAAGCAGAAGAAAGG
>JARSSU010003285.1:0-16523 GCA_029619165.1 Eurosta solidaginis | reverse complement strand
ATATATAATTTACAGCGACTGTTATATGAAATTTGCACAGAATGTTGTTGTATTGCTCCTGTCCAGAAATGTATAGGGAACACAAACATAGTAATTTCGGAATATCCATTCCATACAGCTCGCATTGTTTTCGAGTCGGGTGACGGTGGTAGCAACACTCGATGCACGATTTAATGTATCCTTTCACAAAATTTCGCAAACGGGGAAACCAGAAGTTTTTTAACAACTTATTTATTGTTCCATCTACCCCTGGATGACCACAATCGTCGTGGCATAGTTTCACCATGCGCCACCTCATACCTTTTGGCACTACCAGTTGAGTTTCATTAGTGCCATTTAACTTGTACAGCCGATGATTTGTTAACTTATACTCTGATTTCATTTTAACCTTATGTTCGGATTGCTCTGCTCCCCTCAAAATGTCTATAATCGTTTTAAGCTTTTCATCTTGTTGCTGCATGACTGACACCCAATCCTCAACTGACAACGTTTGTATATCACCCCCGGCTTCTCGTGCTGCCTCTGGTGGGGCACGACTCATAGCGTCGACATGCGCCATTGATGTCCCAGCACGATGCACAATGTCACAATCGTATTCGAGGAGCTTGATTAGCCAGCGCGCAACTCGCGGTAACATAGGTTTTGTTGATTTAGCGCTCGATATCGCCTGACAGTCGGTTTACGATGGTAAAATGCTTACCTAACAAAAACATTCGAAATCGTTGGCAGGCCTCAACAACTGCCAAGACTTCCAGCTCGTATGCATGATAATTTCGTTCAGCCCCTTTACGCAGGCCCTGCTATAATAAGCTACTGGTCTCATGCTTCCATTATCATCACGCTGCATTAGAATCGCAGCGAGTCCTACACTTGAAGCATCTGTATGCAATTCATGCTCTTTGCCAACATCATAAATAGTAAGTATCGGCGAACTAGCAATAAGTCTATTCAATTTTCGAAATGCATCATCGCATAGGGGACTCCATTTAAAATCGATATTTTTCTTTGTTAATTCCGTAAGCGGCTTCGCAATGATTGCATACCCGCTGACAAACTTGCGGAAGAAACCTGTTAGTCCCAGGAATCTTCGGACCTCCAATTGGTTGCGAGGTATGGGAAAATTCATGATGGCCTCTGTTTTCTTTGCACCTGGTTTAACGCCATTTTCATCTATTTCATGGCCCAGAAACGACACAGCACTTCTCATGAATGAGCACTTTGATAATCGAAGGGTCAACCCTTCTCGTTCGACAATCTCTAGAAATTCTTTTAAATATAACAAATTCTCTTCTTCGGTTCGACTGGCGATAATCACTTCGTCGACGTAGCTGATAACCTTTTCGCCAAGAGGGGCTACTAAATTCGACATCATACGTTGGAATGAACAGGGTGCGTTGCGCAACCCAAATGGCATCCGTGTAAACTCATAGTGACCGTTGTGAGTTACGAATGCTGTATAGTGTCTTGACGTTTCTTCCAGCTCTATCTGGTAATAACCCGACATTAGGTCAAGCGTGGTGAAAAACTTTTTATCAGCTAGTGTCGCCAGTACCCCATCTATAGTTGGCATCAACCACGGCTGTTTTTCTGTAACAGCGTTCAATTCGCGGAAATCGACGCACAGCCTATCTTCACCGTTTGACTTTCGCACCAAGACAATCGGGGATGCATACAGCGATTTCGACTCACGAATTATCCCTAGACTTAATAATTCCTGCACTATCTTTTCTACCACTTTCTGTTTGGGAATGGGAATACTATATGGCTTCTTTGAAATTGGCTTAGAAGTTTGTTAGCCTAATGCCCATCTTAAAACTTCGGGACCTCCCTAACTCACACAATCTTTCGCCAAAACAATAACCAAAATTATTAAGTAACTCCATTAATTGCTGCTCAATTCCAGCTTTCAACCCCATTACCTACATCGACTGCACTCCTATCAATCGCCATTATGCTGCACATTCCATCCTCTATAATAACTTTCCCTTTTGATAAAACATCGATTCCTATGAGTGCATCGTACTTCATACTTGTGTCATCGATTATCAGCAATTCGACTTCATAAACCACTTCATCGAATTTAATTTTCGTAAACATCTTCTCTTTGCAGATTAATACACCTCCGGCGAAACCGATTAATTTTTCTTCGCACGGTATAAAGCACTCGCTGCACTTCATTGCAATCGATCTCTTAACAAGTGATTTTGCACTCCCTGAATCGATTAACACATTGCAACAGACTTCTTCTTTACCCAAAATATTAACTCTCTTTCGCAACTCTTTTATCGGCTCTGCAATTTGAATTTTATTTACTGTCGCTTCTTCTTCTACACTTGCATCACTATCTTCGCTCTCTTCAACTTCTAGATTGTTCACACGCTTAGTTTCTGCTTTTTCACCACTTTTCTGCTTTTTTACACAATTCTTTGCTATGTGTCCCTTTGATCTACACTTAAAGCAAGTGACGCCTACCTCACCATTACTACTAGCAGCTGACGATTCGTTTGTTCGTGTGAAGCGCTGTGGCACAACTTTTTGTTCTACACCACTTGTTCTCTTTTTATTATACATTTGATTTTCCATCACGCTCTTTAATGATTGCAATAGGTCTGCGCATCGTGTAAAATCATTGCGCTTAACGTTCGTTTCAAATTCTCATCAAAGAGACCATTAACTATGTATTTATTAATTGACGCGTCGTCGATTTGTTCACGACGACCTATTGCAAGCATTCTATAATAGAATTCTACCATTGATTCGCTCTTACCAATTCTCGAATTCATCATACGAATGTGTGCATCAGCGGCATTTGCCACATGAAAATCACTTAAGAACATACTCGAAAACTCACCCCATTTCCTAAAAACTGGCTGCGCATCTGCCCAACGCTTGGCAACACCTTTAAGCTTGCCCAAAACGCAAAGATAAGCAGCCCGTCGTCCCAATTATATACTTCTCTCAACTGCTCAATTCGTTGTATAAATTGTATTGATGTGTATTCATCATCACACGGGTCAAACATGGGTAGAATTGATGCGATTTCTTGTAGTGTGTGTGGCTTCACCTCTCTTAGCTGTGGTGTCGAAAACTGATTCGGTATATAAATACTTGAATGTGTATGTGCCCTTTGCTCCGCTGTTGACATGAATGTTGGTAAGCTGGCATAGTGCGACGGCATATACATTGATTCCGCCGGCATATAAATTGCTTGCGCCGGTGACATTACCTCGACTGCGACTGATGTGTTGCGCTGCATACTTTGTGAAGTTGACGTTGCTGCTACGTGGACTGCTGGAAGCGCTGCTTGCGATGTAGCGGAATACGATTGTGCGTTGCTATACAGATGAACGTTGCTATTCAAATTTGCGTTGCTGTGCGCATATGAAGCATGCACAAACATATCGTTTTGCGGATTAGTTGATGCACGTGGATTACTTAGAGCTTTCAGCTGCGCTGTAAGGGCCTCCACTACCCCCTGCAGCTCCCTTACCTGCGCTTCCAGCTGTCCTTCACTCCCAGCATCGTTCGATGCCTCCCCTGCATCCACATTTTCCGCTTCTTCTAGAATTTTCTCCACCACTGGTCGCACCGTATCCTCGTTGGCCTCCTGCAATCGCCGTATTAATTCAGTCTTGTTCCCGGCCAATTTTAGGTCTAGACGGCGCAGTGTTTCCCGTAGTTGTAGCACACTTAGTTTTGAAAAGTCCATATTTAATTATTTAACTTTCTTATTATATTTTTTCTTTGTACGGTTCAGCTCACTTCTGATTCTGTCACGATGACAGATTTTATTGAATATCAAACAAGAACTAACTTCAAATACAAAAGAGTACAATTCTGGTGTGTAATACAATATGAGAGAGTATGTGTGTGTATGTGTATATAAATGAGAAATGAGAGAAACTAAATAGAGTAAGAATATGAAAAGTAAGTATATGATTTATTTAAGGGTGACAGATTAATTATTTGATTCTTTTTAATGACGGAGATATCAGCTCCTGTGTCTACTAAGAAATTTGAAATTGAATTATTCAATGATATTTTTGTAGATATATAGCTATTTAAGTGTAAATTTAGTACACATATTTTTCTATCTACTGATTTTGAAGTGGAATTTCCTGGTTTTCCTGCTGATTACAGCTACGTACATTGCGTGTCTAGTTGCGTATCTGATTTTATTGAATATCAAACAAGAACTAACTTCAAATACAAAAGAGTACAATTCTGGTGTGTAATACAATATGAGAGAGTATGTGTGTGTATGTGTATATAAATGAGAAATGAGAGAAATTAAATAGAGTAAGAATATGAAAAGTAAGTATATGATTTATTTAAGGGTGACAGATTAATTATTTGATTCTTTTTAATGATGGAGACTCCGGTATTGGTTTTGTTGACGAATGTTTAAAATGGTATTTGAGCTGCCTGTAATTTCTGTACAGCTATTTGTAAATTTGGAGATTACATCGTTCATTGTTGTGAACGTTCCTGTTAGCATTATCATTTTTAATTTATCATTTGAGCAGTTTTTATACATAGCCTTTACTGCTGCTTGTGTCGAATATCTCGTTGCTAAGTCTGGGTTAAGTCCGTCCGAGATATAAGCTCCTTCTAATGATCTAGTAATTTTCTCTATTTCTGCAGTATACTGGTTTGCAGTTTTGCTGGTCTGTTGGATATTAAGTAGTTTTGCTGTCAAAACCTCCACCGATTCGCCTTTTATTGCCGTTCTCAATTTTAATTTTATTTGTTCAATTGTGGTTTCGGTGCTAATAAAATTTCTTGCAGTGCCTTTTAGCTTGGTCTTTATCATGGTTATCGCTAAGGTTTCAAGATTATCCTTGATTTGGTCTAGAATATCAAAGGCATCTAAGAAACTGTGCAAATTTTCAGGCTTGCCATCAAACTCTGGCAGCACTGATGAGGCAGTTTTGATAAATTCTACTACTGTTTGTGCCATTGTGACATTTATGAGTGGGATATGCAGTGGTTTATGTTCTTCCACTGATGAAGTTTGGCTCAATGCTGGTGAAGGGGTGCGGTTACTTGAATGTTCGGTTAGAACGGAGTTAAAATCAATTTGGAGATTTTCCTCTATCGTAGTTGGTATGGGGAATTCAATGTTATATCTTGTTAATGAAGATACTAATTTATCCCGTACTGTTGAAAAAATTTGTTGAGCTTCTTTTTGGTGATCGTTAGTAAGTATGTGATTTACTTTACTGATCAACTCTTTTATAACATTTAAATCTTCTAATATTATATTTAAATGCTTTGCTATCGTTTCTGTTTTTATGGTAATATTCTTGTTTATGCACTTATATGATTTATCGGCTTTTAATTTTTCTTCTGTTAATTTATCATAGATTTCTTGCCATGTATTCATCTCTCTCTATTCAATTGTCTCAATTTGTTTTTTATATAATTTTTTATTAGAATTGCAATTTCGACAATTAAGAATGTAGTTACACAAATAAAAATAGTTCACCATTTATCAGAAATTTCTTCTTTATTTTCTATACTTGTTTTTGGTTCATACCTGACCAACTTATTTTCAAGATTGTTTTCGGTATTTTCCTTACCAACTTCATATCCTGCAATACCTATTAGAATACCATTTAATATGGTTTTCCACCATGCCATGTTTTAAGAAGTAAGGAAGGCTAAGTTCGGGTGTAACCGAACATTACATACTCAGTTGAGAGATATGAGGACAAAATAAGGGAAAATCACCATGAAGGAAAATGAACCTAGGGTAACCCTGGAATGTGTTTGTATGACATGTGTATCAAATGGAAGGGAGATAGAGTGAGCCATAGTTCTATAGGTGGAAGCCTTTTCGAGATATCGCCATAAAGGTTGACCAGGGGTGACTCTAGAATTTGTTTGTACGATATGGGTATCAAATGAAAGGTGTTAATGAGTATTTTAAAAGGGAGTGAGCCTTAGATCTATAGGTGGACGCCTTTTCGAGATATCGGCATAAAGGTGGACCACGAGTGACTCTAGAATTTGTTTGTACGATATGGGTATCAAATGAAAGGTGTTAATGAGTATTTTAAAAGGGAGTGAGCCTTAGATCTATAGGTGGACGCCTTTTCGAGATATCGGCATAAAGGTTGACCAGGGGTGACTCTAGAATTTGTTTGTACGATATGGGTATCAAATGAAAGGTGTTAATGAGTATTTTAAAAGGGAGTGAGCCATAGATCTATAGGTGGACGCCTTTTCGAGATATCGCCATAAAGGTGGACCAGGGGTGACTCTTGAATTTGTTTGTACGATGTGGCTATCTAACGAAAGGTGTTAATGAGTATTTTAAAAGTTAGTGGGCCTTAGTTCTACAGGTGGACGCCTTTTCGAGATATCGCTATAAAGGTGGACAAGGGGTGAATCTAGTATGTGTTTGTACAATATGGGTATGAAACGAAAGGTGTTAATGAGTATTTTAAAAGGGAGTGGGCCTTAGTTCTATGGGTGGACGCATTTTCGAGATAGCGCCTTAAAGGTGGACCAGAGGTGACTCTAGAATTTGTTTGTAAGATATGGGTATCAGATGAAAGGTGTTAATGAGTATTTTAAAAGGGAGTGGGTCTTAGTTCTATAAGTGGACGCCTTTTCGGGATATCGTTATAAAGGTGGACCAGGGTTGACTCTAGAATTTGTTTGTACAATATGGGTATGAAACGAAAGGTGATAATGAGTATTTTATCGCCATAAAGGTGGACCAGGGGTGACCCTACAATGTGTTTGTACGATATGGGTATCAAATGAAAGGTGTTAATGAGGGTTTTAAAAGGGAGTGGTGGTAGTTGTATATGTGAAGGCGGTTTCGAGATATCGACCAAAATGGGGACCAGGGTGACCCAGAAAATCATCGGTCGGGTACCGATAATTATTTATATATGTAATACCACGAACTGCCAAGATTCCAGGGGCTTTTAATTTCGCCCTGCAGAACTTTTTCATTTTCTTCTACTTAATATGGTAGGTGTCACACCCATTTTACAAAGTTTTTTTGTAAATTTATATTTTGCTTCAATACACCAATCCAATCACCATGTTTCATCCCTTTTTTCGTATTTGGTATAGAATTATGGCATTTTTTCATTTTTCGTAAATTTCGATATCGATTTCGATATCACGCCCCCTTTGGTCATAGTCGGATTTCAGCCATTTTTTATACCAATACAAAGTGAGTTCAGATAAGTACGTGAACTGAGTTTAGTAAAGATATATCGATTTTTGCTCAAGTTATCCTGTTAACGGCCGATCGGAAGGACAGACGGTCGACTGTGTATAAAAACTGGGCGTGGCTTCAAACCGATTTCACAAGGATTGGTAAATTTTTGTTCGACTTATGGCATTAAAAGTATCCTAGACAAATTAAATGAAAAAGGGCGGAGCCACGCCCATTTTGAAATTTTCTTTTATTTTTGTATTTTGTTGCACCAAATAATTACTGGAGTTGAATGCTGACATAATTTACTTATATACTGTAAAGATATTAACTTTTTTTTAAATTTGATAAAAAAAAATTTTTTTTAAAGTGGTTGTTCACCGATTTTGCTAATTTTTATTAGGCATACATATAGTAATAGGAGTAACGCTCCTGCCAAATTTCATCATGATATCTTCAACGACTGCCAAATTACAGCTTGCAAATCTTCTAAATTACTTTCTTTTAAAAGTGGGCGGTGCCATGCCCATTGTCCAAAATTTTACTAATTTTCTATTCTGCGTCATAAGTTCAACTCACCTACCCAGTTTCATCGCTTTATCCGTCTTTGGTAATGAATTATCGCACTTTTTCGATTTTTCGAAATTTTCGATATCGAAAAAGTGGGCGTGGTTATTGTCCGATATCGTTCATTTTAAATAGCGATCTGAGATGAGTGCCCAGGAATATACATACCAAATTTCATGAAGATACCTCAAAACTCAAGTTATCGTGTTAACGGACGGACGGACGGACATGGCTCAATCAAATTTCGATACTGATGATTTTTATATATGGAAGTCTATATCTATTTCGATTCCTTTATACCTGTGCAACCCACCGTTATCCAATCAAAGTTAATATACTCTGTGAGCTCTGCTCAACTGAGTATAAAAATTAATAAAGGAAATTGTATTAAATTTTTATTTATTTATTTATTTATTTATCAACCAATATATGACTTAGTATTATGATTTAATTCTAAAATTTGTAATTTTGTTTTATTTTGTTTTGAATTAAAAAAAAATTATTTTTCATTTGGAAAAACCATTTGTATCATTCTAATTGTCTCTTTTTCCCTTGTTGTAGGATTTTTTACATCTTCTATTGTAGGTTGCCTCTGCATTCCTATTTTCTTCCAGAATAGTTTTAACCATTGCAGCTCTTTTTCATAATCTACTTTTCCTTCATCTGCAATTACCTTATCCTCCCATTTAATGGAGTTGTTCCCAGTATTTACCTGGCATTCCAGTTTACTCAAAAAAGTTCTTTAGTTGCTATCAATGTTTCAAAAAAATTTTTTTTTCTTAACTACATTTTTTATTTCCTGTTTCTCGATTCTTAAATTTTTTCGTTTAATTTTAACCTATCTGTAGTGTTTGTAGGTAAATTTAATTGCTTAAAGGTCTCAGCTATTTCTTTCTTTATTTTAAATACTTTACCTCCCCGTTTTCCTTTTTTTGTGTAGGTATCTTGGGAATTTCTTCCCTTTTATTATACTGGTTCCGCCTCCAATACTCTTCTATAGTAATTGGTGTCGGACCTTGTTTAATAGTGTTACGGTTTTTAAGAATTTCTTCACAGATTTTTGTAAATTCTCTTATAGTGTCTTCACACTTTTTAAAAATTCTATGAAATTCTTCTTCCGTTTTTATTTCTTGCATAGCAAAGAAATAACTGAAACTTCTTTATTATATTTTTTTTTCTCAAGTTGAAAATTTCTTTAAAATTTAACACATTTTGATTTTCTTGCTACTTCTCTTTTTTTCATGAAATTTTCTTTAAAAAGGAGTGTTTTTCATATTATTTATTTTTCAATTCCTACTTTAAATAAAAAAATTCCTAAGCAAAAACTTCGTTTTTGCTAATAGTTTAGCGCCCATAAAGGCCACCCAATTTATTTCTAAATTTTATACTTATATTGTTGCCTCTAGCGGTACGCCGCCAATTGTAATGGTATCTTCCGGTCCCGTTTTGCTGCTAAATTTATGCCACTTCTTCTATGCTCGCTTGCTGCCAGTTGGTCACAAATACTTAATTTTCTGCTTTTATTGCTTTACCGAATCCTTGCCTCCGTCTGCATAATACTGATATTTTTATGGTAGTAATTAATATGTCCTTTGGTGATTCTTCCTCATTTTGAGATTTGCCAAAAAAATCCGAACGAAAAGGCTTCACTTGTTAAAATTCCAATCTTTACTCGTACCAGATAGTGGTACCGTTTGTGTTCCTTGTATTGTCCTTTATCCTCATTTTTAACAAAAACTTTTTAACTGTTTAAAATGGTCAGGATCCCTGGGCAGTCAGATCTTTTTTAGAAGTTGTGCCAATTTTGATCTGGACTGGCAGGATCGCCATGAAATACTCGAATTAAATAAAAAGAATGTTTGACTTTGGAAGTCTGACAATAATTGGTTTTATTGAAGAAATTCTTTCTCTTTTTATACATAATTTCTTAACCTACACATACGCAATTATGCTAACACTAACAAACTAAAAATATGTACATTTGTAATACTGGTATGCAAAGTCAGCAGATTACTTCATTGATCTATTAATGGAAACAATGTAAAATAGTTGTGTGTGAATATTTTGGTGATTCACATCGACAAACTAACACTGACAATTAGACATTCCGATCGGCACGTGCATTGATCGGCGGGACTAATTGAGCAAAAATATGAAGGGGTGAAATGACATGGGTTTCGTATTCGGCATTCAATTATTGTTAACTTCCCGCTGTGTCGGGTCAATATAATTTATGTGGAACAATATTGTAATATGACTGCACTATAACTGCGTGTGGCAGGTTCATAAAAAATGCATAGGCATAGAAGTTCATAATGCATAATGCCGCAAATTTATTGCATAGGTGGGCATAACGCATAATGCTACATCATGTGTTGGCGTAATGTCCTTGGCCGAGTCCCGTCAAAATCTTGGTTGGCCTTGGGGTACGTGCGAAATCCGTCATCATTAAGATGGCGGTGCAGGTTCGGCTGAGATTCCCCGATTAACGCTGATCTGGCTCTGAACCCAGTTTTCATAAGGGACTGCGTCAACCTTCACGTGGCCTCCCTGTCTTCGCATAGATAACCACGGGATCACTCAAGGTGACTGTACATTTGGACTAAAATGGCGGCCCCAAGTGGTAACCTAAATAAAAATAAAAATTATGGGACGAAAGCTACTTCGTTCCCCAGAAGGAACTGGTCTATCGACCGTAGGTCAAAAATTTTCTTCGCACGCGGGGACAAAACCAAACGGAGCGGAAGTCAACGGCATGCAAGAAGCTTCTCCAGCTGTTACTCCAAGGCCAAGACAGGAGAAGGCTAAAACAGGCATTCCTTCATTAAGTGACCTCATTAAGAAGGCCGCAGAAGATCTTCAAAATCCTCAGGCCTCAGGAGGGATCGAAAATAAGATGATCAAGTTAGGGAGATCAATTGATGATCTATTTGAGTTTTTTAAAAGGCATACTAACATACACGCTCAAATTAATTAGCCTCCATAATCAAAGCATTGCGCATAGAATCCGCTATGGAGGTGAAGGACTTAAAGAAGAAAATAATTTCAATCAAACGACTAAGGACGGAAGCTCGTCACACCAAGGAAAGAGACCGAGTATGCATTCGACAAGGGAAAATCAAGTAGCCACATTAGCCGGAAAGTCGTTTCGATGCGATGTCAAGCCGTGTACTAAGATTTCCGAATATCACATTCTCCATCCCTTAGCAAATATATCCAAATCGTATTTCCAAAATTGACCGTTTGGGATCATTTTTTTTAAATTTGTTTTTAAATGTACTTTTCGGAAAAAATTCAAAAAAATGTTTAAAGTTTTTTTTGTAATTCTTCAGTTTTTCGAGATTTTTCGAATTTCGCCCTTTTTTCTCATAAAAAACGTCAATCAATTCTGCAATCATCCCCACTAATCCCGGAGTGGGCCGAGATTTTTTTTTATTTAATTGAAAAAAAACTTTAAAATTTTTTTTGTATTTTTTCCGAAAAGTACATTTAAAAGATATTTAAAAAAAAATAATCCCAAACGGTCAATTTTTGAAAAAGTTATAGCATTTTGAAAAAAACACCGTTTTCCAACTCAAAATAAGTTTTAAATATTTTGAAAGGTTTAAGCATTCAAAGGGACATGGGACAGAAAAAGCGACTTTGTTTTATAATATGTAGTGATAGTGATACATGCAAAAATACAAAAAATAAAGCTTTTTTGAAGAATTTTAAGGAAATGTTAAATATTTTTAACGAAAGATTATTTTTCAATAGATGTATGCATTCTTAACCATTTATGTTGCATTAACAATTAACCGTTTTACATAAATATGTATGTACATACCTATGTCAAGCTGATATGATATGAAAATACATACATATGTACATTCATACATGCCTATAAACCTTTAGCGCGAACAGTGACACCGAACAATCACACACACGAATTTTTTGGTAAAAATGTTACCTTTGTTTAAACAATTTGGCTGATATAAGAAAGGAATCAAGTATTTTTTTTGAAGCAGATCGAAGGTAAATACTTCAAGGTTTTACTGAAAAGTAGAATTTTTTAAATCCATCCATCCGTTTATGAGTTATAGCTGTGTAAACAAAAATTTTATGATTTTTTACTACATTTTGGCAATTTGCCACGCCCCTATAACATATGTCTTCAAATGATATTAACTGTACCATCTCACGTAGCTAAGCTTTCAAATGCAAAAAACCGTTTTAAAAGCGGAGTATTCTGTGTGAAGTTATGTGCATACATCGCATTTAGCGACTTTATTTTATAAGATTTATAGATTCGAAATTTTATTGTTTTTGTCATGGCTTATCTAGCTTTTTATCCTTGGGATTTTCTTTCTTGTATGAAAATTTGTCGTATACTTGTATTTTAATATTTTCGTCTATGTGTTCATCTTTTTGTTGCTGTTGTTTGTTTTGTTTCGACATTGCCCTTGTTTGTACGCTATAATTTGATTTGTTGAGTTTTTAAGTTCATCAATTGAAATTCGAGATAATGCATCTGCACCGACATTAGATTTTCCTTTTATATATTCTATAGTTAAAATTATTCTGATAGTTCTAGTCTTATGCGTGAAAGTTTTGAACAGGGGTCTTTCATGTTAAACAAATAAACTAAAGGACGATGATCTGATTTTACATTAAAATGCGTACTATAGACATAGGGTCGACATTTTTGATAACAAAATATATAGTTAAAAGTTCCAGTTCGATTATTGCCTTTTTTTGTTCTGCATTATTAAATGATTTTGAAGCAAAACAGATTGGTAAGTCGTTGCCATTGTGATTTTGGCTCAAAATGGCACCGCAACCAATCTTCGACGCATCAACTGTAATAGTAAATTCCTTTGTGAAGTCCGGATATTGCAGTATTTGAGGGGAAATGAGAAATTTGCGGAGTTTTTCAAACGCACTTTCACATTGGTCATCCCATTTAAATTCTACTTTCTTTCTGCCCAGTCTGTTCAAATTTGCTGATATTGATGCGAAATTGGGTATGAATCTTCTGTAGTAGTTAGCGAATGCAACGAATCTTCGTACCGCGTCTTTATCACACGGTTTGGGATATTTCTTAATTGCAACTATTTTCGAATCATCCGGTAGCAGTCCTTCGGACGAGCATTTATGCCCTAGAAATGTGACTTCTGAGCGCATGAAATTGCATTTTTTTGGGATTTAAACGCAAGTTAAACTTTTTACATGTTTGAAAGACCTTCTCCAAATTGTTGAGGTGGTGAGACTTGATACACCCAATGACCATTACATCGTCTACGTATAAAAGGGCTTGGCTTGGGGAAATACCGGAAAAAGCAATGGACATCATTCGTGAAAACGAGTTAGGCGCGACATTTAAACCGAAGGGTAAAACCTTCCAACGGAAAGCACCACGATCAGTGCTGAAAGAGGTGATGTCTCCCGAATTTTTATGTAACGGGATTTGGTGGAAACCTGAGTATAAGTCCAAAGTAGAAAAATATTTTCGACAAATATGGTCGACCGAGGTTATATAAAATGTCATCCACGCGTACTAGTGGGAATTTGTCGGCTATTAGTCTTTTATTAACTGCTCTAAAATCGACACACATGCGGTATTTTTTCTGTCCACTTGGGTCTTTTTTGGGTACCAATATTAGCTGGCTGTTATAATTCGAATGACTATGCTCAATCAAATCATTTTGCAGTAAATTGTCAACTTGTCTATTAATTTCTCTGCGCTGTGAATACGGTAATCTGTAATTTTTAATGTAAACTGGTGTTTTGTCCAAAAGTCTAAGTTTTTGTTGGTAAAAATTATTTAAAGTCATTACGTCTGTTTCAAGGGCGAATACTTCGGGATATTTTAAACATAATTCAATTAGCTCATCGTGTGCGTACGTGGGCATCTGGTTTATTAAAATTGACTTTAGTTCTTCTAATCTTTCTGTATTATTTATCTTTATGTAACGGGATTTGGTGGAAACCTGAGTATAAGTCCAAAGTAGAAAAACATTTTCGACAAATATGGTCGACCAAGGTTATCTAAAATGTCATCCACGCGTGCTAGTGGGAATTTTTCGGCTATTAGTTGTTTATTAACTGCCCTAAAATCTACACACATGCTGTATTTTTTCTGTCCACTTGGGTCTTTTTTGTGTACCAATATTAGCTGGCTGTTATAATTCGAATGACTATGCTCAATCAAATCATTTTGCAGTAAATTGTCAACTTGTCTATTAATTTCTCTGCGCTGTGAATACGGTAATCTGTAATTTTTAATGTAAACTGGTGTTTTGTCCAAAAGTCTAAGTTTTTGTTGGTAAAAATTAGTTAAAGTCATTACGTCTGTTTCAAGGGCGAATACTTCGGGATATTTTAAACATAATTCAATTAGCTCATCGTTTGTGTACGTGGGCATCTGGTTTATTAAAATTCACTTTAGTTCTTCTAATCTTTCTGGATTATTTAACGCTTTATTAATTTTGTGTATGTTAAAGTCTTAATGTTGAAATCTTTTACGTATTTTACTTCATCTGTAGTATTAATTACTTTTAAAATTGGGTTTTCCGTGTCGACTATGCATTTGGCTGTAAAAACGCCATCTGAAACTTCGTGTGAATCTACGAAAACTAGATTTTTTTAATTACCCAAAATAAAAGTACGGAAAACTTCGCACGTTGGTGGAATTGCTAAACTATTGCTGGATGTACTATGTAGAGTTGAAACATTAACCCTATTTGCCCCGTGATAAATTTGTATTGTGTCGTTCGCGTAATTGATTATGCATTTGTTTATTTTTAAGAAATCTTGCCCGAGTATGCCATCAGATGGTATATTGAAACAGTCGTGCACAACATGAAGAGTGTGTGGAATTAAAATGTCCGGTACTATTAGGTTCTTATCTATTGTGCCTAAAGTTGTAATCTTGTCTGAAGTTACACCAGTGATATCGATAATGTTATTATTATTTATTTCTGCTTTTCTTGATAAACTGGAAATTTTAATGACGGATATATCTGCTTGCGAATCTACTAAAAATATACATGTTTTGTCGGAATCAGAACAATTAACCTCAATGAAATCAGAGTAGTTTAAATTTAGATAGTAAATGGATTGTGTAGTAGAAGTTTTTACTCCTCCTCCCTCAGTGTTCGCGTCTGAGGGCCTTCGGAGTTTAAATTCCGTACATTAGCAGTGCCTCTATTTAATGAACTCAAATTGTTGTTTCTGTTTGTCGTATTTCATCTATGGTAGTTATTCGGCCTATTGGACCAATTGTTGCCTCTTCCGTTGTAATTGTTACCTCCTCTATTATAATTGTTATTTCCTCTATAATTTGAACTAGTACTTTGCCTATTTGTATTACTGTACCTGTAATTGTTGTTATTGTATCTAAAATTTTTACCGCGGAAGTTACCTCAAAAATTGTTTGACCGTATTGGTCTAGAGCGAAATGCCAATACTTGTCTCTCTTTTACCTCGTTATCCTTTTCTATTACCATCTTCGCGAACACGTCTTTCGAATCGGTGAAGGTGGACGAAGCTAAAATGGATTTGACCATGTCTGATCTGCTGTTGAGTCTACAAACCTTAATTGTTTGTTCCACGGCCATCTCGTGGGCTTTTGCTTGGGTCATACCTTCTTTTATAAGAGAGCGTTCTAACGAATCAGACAATTCTTCTACCTGTTTTGCAAATTCGGCATAGTTGTTATTGGTGATTTTTAATCCTGCGATTTTGCCAGCGACAACTTTTGAGTTGTCGGATTTTATTTTGCTACTTAACGCTTCTTTTATCTGACTAACTGTACTAACTTCTGTTGGTAATGACTCGCGTGCTTTGCCTTCCAACTTTCCATAAATGGTAGGAATGAACATGAAATAAAAGAAAAACTACAAAGTGATTTAAATGCTCTCTATATTTGGCTGTGTGGTAACAGACTAAAAATTAATATTGAAAAAACTAAACATATGGTAATAACAAGGAAGAATATTGCTCATTTTGAAACTGTTAATATAAATAATACTAAAATTGAGAAGGTGCAGACGATTAAATATCTCGGCATTCAAATAGATTTTAAATTAAAATTTGATGGCCATGTTGATTATATAACAGGTAAAATGGGTAAAAAATTTATTTCATTCAAAAAACCTGTAGAAACTTGAATAGTTATTACAAAGCAAAAGTATATAGATCCATAATTGAGCCATACTTCATATATTGTTCTACTATTTTCTTTATCTTGAAAGATTCGCAAATCGATAGACTACAAAAAATGCAGAATAAGGCAATGCGCTTTATATTAGGGAAACTTTTTGATACCCCCATTAAAGATATGCTACAAAGTTTGAATTGGATGAGTGTAAAACAGCAAATGTTGTTGTTGTTGTTGTAGCAATGCTCGCCCCACCTAATAGCCGCGACCGATCACAAATTGTCATCAATATCCTCTAACGGGAGTCCAAGGAAACTTGCCGTTTCAACAGGGGTGGACCATAAGGAAAGGGGTGTTAGAGGCGTTGGTTCCACATTACAATTAAAGAGATGGTTGGTGTCATGTGGGGACACATTGCAAGCAGGGCATACATTTTGTATGTCGGGGTTGATTCCGGATAGGTAAGAGTTTAACCTGTTACAGTATCCAGAACGAAGTTGAGCAAGAGTGACACGCGTTTCCCTGAGGAGTATGCGTTCCTCTTCTGCGAGTTCTGGATATTTTTCTTCAAGTACTGGATTCACCGGGCAATTCCCGACATAAAGGTCCGACGCCTGTTTATGGAGTTCACCAAGG
>JARSSU010003284.1:0-29638 GCA_029619165.1 Eurosta solidaginis | reverse complement strand
GCTTCTATTTGCTTCTTTTTTTAAACACAGTTTTTATCAGCTTTATAATATTTCTTCTAATAGATTCTTTTTCCCCCAACTTTTTCTCTAGCCAATATTTAGTTCCTTCGAAGTAAAATCTATGTCCAAAAATTATAGCGTGGAGGGGCGAGGAACTTTTTTCTGTTTCTTTATTTTCAACAGTTTTCTTGCTGATTTACGCTTTGTAAAATGTGAGATGTAGTGCCTATGTAACTTTTTTTCTCAGGCAGTCGATACAGTCTATTTTGTATACAACGTTCTTTTCTTTTTATTTGGTATTTTGTCTTTAATTTTGTTGTACATTTTCCAACATTTTTTTTATTTTTGTACAACAAAAAAAGGGAGTTGCAGTGGAACTCTTTGAATTTGTTTTTTAATACATTTGGAAATACGGGAAATATTAATTGTCATAGTTTTATTCTGTAATTGTTTTGGGGGTTGGTGCTCGTTAATATTGGGTCGGTGTTTTTGTTGTTGATGGGCATTTTTAATGATTTATTAATCTTGAAAACCATTTTGGCGGATAATCATTCGGTTGAGATGCCTTTATAATTAATTTGTTTCTTGTTGTGGTATTTTTTTCATCACTTAAGTTAAGAAACTCTGTTTATTAAACCCTTTTGCGGTGCTGATTTTTTGCTTTGATGATGTATTGACCTATAATCAAGAAACGGGACCTGATGGGACGGTTTACGGTACCAGTCCGTGTTAAAGGTCCATCCTGTGTTGTGTGTGTGTTTCTGAAAAAACCATCTATCAAGAATGGTAGCATTTGTCGTTCTTTTCAAATGTGAACTCGATTCCTAGGTTCATATGGCATGATATATTTTTAAGAGCGATGGAAGGAGTGTACAGGGTAGGTAGTAGTGAAGTATAGGTCGTACTACGTATTCTATTATGCTAATGCTGCATTTCTAGTTCATCTTTTACTCTCTGATGGCTCGTAAAACGTTGTCCAGCTGATGGGTGATCCCATTGGGCAAACCGAAATTCTGTGCATAGAACTGTTTCGTTAAATTGAAAAATAGCTGTTTTTTGTGCAAGAGAGATAGATACATTTCGAATAAATTCACGTTTGCGAAGATTTGTGATGGATTCAATTTTCCCTCCACCTCGTAACAAGTTTAAGATATTCTTAAAATAGATATGAACGGACGCATTTGTAATAGGCTTTTTACGTCAAATGATACTTGTATTGGCCCGGTTCGTGTGTTTGTTGGCGATGAGATGCTTTAAATTCAAATGCATTGCGTATGTAGAACTGCGATTTTGGTATTTTGCTAGAATCGCTGTTTGCATATTTCGACAGTGCTGTTGTTGGTCCATCATAGTCGACTGAGATCGGTATAAGTGGCATTGGATTTTCGTTTTTGTGGTAGTTTTGGTACGAAGTACATCCTGGTGGGTTTGCGTTGTACGTGTGTAAGTTTCCGTTTAGTAAGGAGTCTATTTTACCTCTATGAATAGGGTTTTTACAAACAGATTATTTTTGATTTGTATTTTGTTTGATGGGTCAGTTATGGCGTTGTATGTGTCAGTGTCGCTGAGCATCTCCTCTCCAAGTTTAAGTAGGTCGTTTTTGTACATAAACACAGATTTATTTCTTTATCCGATCTAGTGCATATTATTTCAGGATTGTTTTCTTAAAAAACTGTATGCAACTTTTTTCTTTTTGTAGTAGGAGTTTTCTAAATTGGATTTTCTTGCTGTTGATTTGGCTTGTAATATTGTGCGTGTCACCGTTGTCTGATTTCGTTTCTGTTTTGGGGATCTACGCAATTTTGCATAATGCACGTCCACTTCTGCTATTATCTGTTTGGTTGGTAGCTTGTTAGGAGTTGTTGGTAGTCCACAGTTTGGGCATAAGCCCATTAAGAGCATAACGTGTTTTGGTAAATTTATAGTTGTTGCATGTGTGTATAAAGCATGTGGTGTCAGATGTGATGTGTGTGTTTGTATTGTGAGTTGATTCTAGTTTGTTGTACTTTGTGTTCAAGTTATTTATGGTTACTTCATGTCTATTTTGATAGCTAATTTCTTGTGTTCGGAAAAAATCATTGGTGTTAGGTAAGCTTCTGGATTGGATAATTGATCTTAGATTATTGAATTTTGTTGTTCTAGTCGATTGATCTTCCAAAAGGAGATTTTTATTTCCAAGTTAAGTATTTTCCTTCGAAAATCTGAAATTAACTGGCCAATCTGTTTGTTGTATGGTGTGTCATCTTCCAAACTTTGGAAGGTGCAGCTACGTTATTTATTATATGTTTTGGAATATGATATTGTTTTTCCCGACATTTGAGTAAAAAAGGAATTTCCGTTGCCCTAAGTTTTTGCTATTTATGTTATTTGTTGCGAAAGCCAAATGTTGCGTCAGTTACAAAGCAAGTGAATTTATCGAAATGATTACTCTTTGCACAAAAAACAGCTATTTCAATTTAAAGAACAGTTCTTGCACAGAATTTCGGTTGGCCCAATGGGATCAGGACGAAGATCACCTAACCATCGAGCTTCAGCTGTATTTCTAGTAGAAGAAAGGAAAGAAAAAATTCTAATTGCATCGGACAACGTTTATTTTAGAATTTGTTTAAGGAACGAGGGAATGAAGAGAAGGAGAAGGAGTAGTAAGTAACAAGAAAGAGACGAAGATTGGAACTAAGAATTCAAAACATTATTCATAATTAAGCAAATTTAAGAAGAATACGTGTTTAGACGACCACGACCCTATACTTTACTACTACCTGAACACATCCGTCCCATCGATCTTTAAAAATATTCAATGCCCCATTTAGAACCAAGGAACACAGACCCCCTCCCACCCGATTGTTTTTTCCACATCTTGAAAAAAGAAAAAAAACAAAAAAAGAAAGGAACAACAAAATATGTACCTTTTCTTGGATTTAATATGGTTATTTTTTTATTTCCCCCCAGAAACCACCCCAACCACACCCCCCCCAGATTCCCCCATGTTTATATTTTTTTCAGAAACACACAGCCCTCAGGAGATGGAACCTTTTTTTAAACACGGGACTGGTACCGGGGGGGCGGTGGTTGGGTTTTTTTTAATAAAAACCAAGTACTCATCAGGTCTTCGTATCTTCCTTTTGAATTTATTAGGGTCCAATACATCCATTATGTTAACCCAAAAAAAATTCAGCACCGCAAAAGGTTAAAAAAAATTAAAAAGAGTTTAGTTCTTAACCTTAAGTTGAGCAGAATGTGATGAAAAAAATACCACAACAAAGGTAACAAAAATCCAATAAGAACAAATATATTTTAATAATCTAAACACCACCCCCTAATGAATTAAAATTAATTATTAATTATAAAAGTGAGGCATCCTCCAAAACGCGAATGATAATCCGCCCAAAAATTGGTATTATTTTCAAGATTAATATAATATCATTTATTAAAATGTGACCCACATCAACAACAAAAAACACCGACCCCACCAATAATTAATTGAAACTGAACGAGAAAACACCCAAACGTCACCAACAACAAATTTTAATTTCCCTAGCCCAATGAAAAAATTGTTTTTAATTTTTAATTTTTATTTAAAAACTAATGGACCACCAATTTCATTTCATTTTAATTTCCCGTATGTTAAACAAAAAAAAATTGTATTGTTACAAACCCCAAAAACTTCAAATGGAGTTCACTTGCCCAACGCGTTCCGTTTTTGCGTACACAAAAAAAAATAAAAAACAATGTTTGTTGGGGGAAAAATGAAATTGTACAAGATTTTTTTTAAAGACAAACAAAAAAATACCAACAAATAAAAAAAGAACGTGTTTGTTGTTAGGTGTATAAAAAAAATAGACTGTATCGAACGGCCACGCGAAAAGAAAGGAAAAAGAAAGGGGAGGGGAAAAAAAAAAGGGGAAAGGGGAAGGAGGAGAAAAAGTAAAATAAAAAAGTAAAAAAAAAAAAAAAAAAAAAAACAAAAAAAAAAAAAAAAAAAAAAAAAAAAAAAAAAAAAAAAAAAAAAAAAAATAAAAGTCAAAAAAAAAAAAAAAGTAGTAAAAAAAAAAAAAAAACCACCCCCCACCCCACCCCACACCAAAAAAAAAAAAAAGAGTAAGTAGTTAACACCAAAAAAAAAAAAAAAAGTTAAGTAAAACAAAAGGTTACAATGGTGGCCACTACATCCTCCAACATTTTTTTTATACAAAAACACGCCCTAAATCAACCATTTAGAAAAAAAAAACTGGTTGAGAAGAATTTTGAGATGAGAAGAAAAGAAAAGAAAGAAAAGAAAAAGAAGAAAAAGAAGAAAGAGAAGAAAGAAAGGAAGAAAAGAAGAAAAAAAATAGAAAAGAAAGAAAGAAACAGGGGAAGAAGGGAGGGGGGGACAGCAAGAGGAAAAAAGAAAAAGTGGAAAAAAAAAAGTGCATTTGCAATGTGCGAAAAAAAAAAAAAAAAAATGTCAGAAAAGGAAAAAAGTTCAAGTGCATAAAAGAAAAAAAAGGAAAGGAAAAAAAAAAAAACAAAAAAAAAAAAAGTGTTAAAAAAAAGTGGCACCATGGGCATGCATGCCATGTGACTCGCCCTCTCACACGCTAATTTCATATTAACTTTTGGACCATAGATTTGGGGACCTTCACTTCGAAGGAACTAGGAACTAAAAAAAAGGAAAAGGGGGGAACTAAATGTTATTGGCTATCTTTTTAGGCATAGAGAGATGAGGGGGAAAACAGTTCGGGGAAAACGAAAAAATCCATTAGAAGGAAAATATTTATTTAAAGCTTGTCTATAATTAAAACTGCGTTTAATAAAAGAAGTGTAGAATAGAGGGTAGGAATGCTAAAAAAGAAGATAGCCCTTAGATAGAAGATGGAGAAGAATAGATAAAGAAAAGAATTAAGAAAGAGGCAAAGAAGGAAGAAAGATAGAAGAAGTAGAGAAGAAGACGAAAGAAAGACAGAAAGAAGAAGAGAAGGAAAGAGCGGAAGAGAAAGCTAAAAAGAAAGAAGGAAGATGATAGAGAGAAAGAAGAAAAGAAGCTAGAAGAGAAGCAGGAACAAGATGTAGTAGAAGACAAATTTTGTTAGAAGCTACAAGAAAGAAGTCGAAAGAACGATAAAGAAGCTAAAGAAGAAGAAGAAAGAAGAGAGAGAAAGAAGAAAGCTATAGAAAGCAGAAGCTAGAAGAGAAAGAAGCCATAGAAGAAGAAGCACGCACGAAGCTAATATAGAAGAAGCTGAGAAAGCTATAGAAGAAGAAAGGAAGAGAGAGAAAGAATAAAGCAAGAACGAGAGAGAAAGAAGTTTTGTAGAAGAAGCTAAGAAAGCTAAGCCTAGAAAGAGAAGAAGCGAAGAAAGAGAAGAGAGAAGAGCAATTTAGGAAGAAGAACTAGAAGAAGGGAGAAGAAAGGAAGATAGTAGAAGACAGAGAAGAAGGAAGGAAAGAAACAGAAAGAATGCTAAGAAGAGAAGAGCTATCAGAGAAGAGAAGAGGCCAGAAAGATGCTTCAAGAAGGAAGAAAGAAGGATAGAAAGCAGAAGAAGAAGGGAAGCCTGAATTTAAGAAGAGAAGGCTAGGAAATAGGAAGATTTAGAGAACGAAGAAGAAGCTTAGGCCTATAAGAGAAGAAGAAAGCTAGAAGAAGAAAGAGAAGCTAAAGAAGGTAGAAAGAAGAAGCCTATCTATATAGAAGCAGAAAAGAATGAATAGAAGAAGAAGCTAGAAAGAGAAGAAGCGAAGAAAGAAAGAAAGGAAGCTTAAGAAGCAGGGAAAGAAGAAAAGAAGCTAAAATAGGGAAGAGAAGAGGGAAGAGAAAGCGAATAGAGAGGAGGATAGAAGCTTAAAGAAGGCAAGAGTAGAAGAAAGAATTAGAAGAAGAAGAAAGGAAAAGCTAACAGAAGGAGTAGAAGAAGGAAGTAGAAGCTTCTAAAAGAATTAGAAAAAAAGAGAAAGAAGAAGGCTAAAAAGAAGAGAGAAGAGAAGCTTAAAAACATCTCAGGCGACCGACCATCTACCCATTCCATCATCCATTATATAAGTTTTGTATTTTCTAACGATGTCAACAATCATCAGCTGCTCTACATAGTCCATCAAGCACGAACCGGCTGACAAAATATCAACAAACGTCAAATACGTATATATATAGTTTGTTGTTTGAATTTACATTGTGTTCATTTTATTACTTATTTCTTTTCAATTTTATTCAAATTTATAAAATACTAATCCCAAAGCCCTATAATTTAAAATTTTATATATGGCCATTTCTGCACAATGCAGAAAACAAAATATCTATACAAAACAACTGGACAAGGAAGAACGCAGTAATTTTGAGTAAGAATCTGTGATTTCAATAATTGTGTTATATATGTACTTTTGTGTGTACATGTAATTAACAATTATTAACCCTCTTGCAATGCAAGGCCTTATATACTAAGTTTTATATTTTTTTGTCATTAGGCCTTGAAGAAGACCAAAATAAAAGGTCGAAACGTTGGCGAGAAAATAAAAAGGCGTTTTTCTGATTAATTGGACTGTAAACCCGAAACCAAAAAACAAATTTACAATAAATAAAGAAAACTGTCGGTAGTAAAAAAAATATTAATCAGTTAAGGTTAGATTCGTGAAATAATACACTTTAAATATATACTTACAATCATGTATGTACATAAGCTGTAAGGGGGCTTTTAAATGTAATCAGTTTAGGTTAGATTCATGAAATAATCCAATTTAAAATATGCATATACATAAGTGTAAGCGGCTTTTAAATTTACTAAATTTTTGATAAATTCATGACCTAATACAATTTAAAAATGCGCCTATACATAAGCTGTAACCGGGGCTTTTAAATTAATCAATTTATGCTAGATTCATGACATACCACTATTTAAAATATGCTTAAAATATGTATATAAATAAGTTGTAAAAGGGGGCCTTTAAATTTAATCAGTTTAGTTAGATTCATGAAATAATCTAATTTAACATATACTTAAAATTATGCATTTACATAAGCTGTAAAGGGGGGCTTTTACATTTAATTAATTTATGTTAGATTCATGAAATATGAATAATCTATTTTAAGATATGCTTAAAAATATGCATATACCTGAGTGGTAAAAAGGGGGGAAATACTTGATATCTATATTAGAGCTGGGTCGTTTCATTCTGAATTTTTCAATTGACCGAGTTTCTCAACTGAACAAGTGGACTAGATCTTCGATCGCGATTCTAATTGTTCTTTTGGTTCATTTGTTCCCTTTAGTTCGTTTTATCTGAGGTTATACTTTCTCCCTTCTCGTTCGCGAATGTCGGTGAGGCCACTTGCACCAAATATGCGTGGTATTCTTTGTGGGTGGCATTGCTGCAGCAGTGTATGTATGTACTAGTAATGGAAAACCTCTTTTATAAGAAAACTAACTACGTTTCTTAAACTCGGGGGATCTTATTTACAATTCACGTCTATACTCTTTAAATTTCCTGGCTCTTCCGAAATTCTTTTGAACTTAATTAAACTTATACTAACATAGTTACTCAAAACCCATTTAAATATATACACGCAAAGCCTTGTAGCATACCCACCCCGATATATACTGGGTGGGTTTTTTGTTTTTTTTGCGGGTGCAAGCAGCGCGGACATATTTTCTAGAAAAAGAAAAGGGAACCGATGAACAAAAGGAATAACATGTTCGTTCATCAGAAAGAACTAAGGAATCGAATCCCTGAAATGAACGAAAAAATACAACTCTAATCCATATGAATGCAAATTGCAATCTTCTTTTTTCAGGCCGGAAATGTATTTTTTTTATGCTATGCACATATATGAAGCCTAGGGCGTATTCGTTCGAATATAATTAGATTGTAAGGAATAACACTTTTGAAGGGTGTGAAATAGTACCGCTGACGGCCAATAGGCGTTGAATCTTTTACGCTAGGTTCATGATTATCGAGCGCTAATATGTACGGCGTACCAAATTTGTAAATTTCGAATTATTAAATATAAAATGATAACAATTAAATATTTGATATCACATGCGTAGGTATGACAAATGCATTAACTATAGGTGCTTAGTTAGCTTTAAATACTGGACTTGCAAATTTGTATATTGCATAGCCCTAATTGAAATGTAAAAACGGAATATATTATTTAGACGGCTCCGGACTACTTTCATTTGCCCGTATTGAAAATAAGTACATTCATATGTACATAGATTTATTTCAGTTGTTTTTTTAAATAATGAATTATAAAAAAATTGTAATTAAATGGGAATGCTGATGTGTCCATTATTTAGAAGGCACTAGGTAGGTCAGGTAAGAGGCCACCGAAATACAGGTGCGTCGGTGGCTATGGATTTGAGGGTGCGACACATGCACCGGGCGTCGCAACACCACCCGCGGCGCCCCTCCATATATTTTCGGCCCTTTTCCCTTTCTTTCCTTTTCAGCTTTATTTATTTTTATATTTCAGCAGTTTTTTTTTATTTGATTTCAGAGATTAGTAACCTGTCGTTTCCGGTTCGGTAGATATTTTTTTTAAGTTAGATTCTTTTTGAATTTCTGTCTTTTTGAATTTAAAATTTTGAATATTTCAATATGAATAATGGAAAAATGGCCTTTATTAAAATACTTCACAATAACACTCAAACTGTGCAACGAATAGCTTAATAACCAAACTGATAGCTTAAATGAAACTGACTTTCAAAATAATACTGCTATTGCTCGCTAGATATCGTCTTAGTCGTAACTGCTTGATAACTCAAATCAAACTGAATTCCAGCGCCTCTACATCTGTCGCCTTTTATACTCTTTGATTTTAACATTCGCATCTTCTAGGCGCTTCCAGAATCTACAATCCATTAGCTCTCAAACATCTCAGCTGTAACTACAATTGCACAATTTTATAGTTTTTCTCATTGCATACTTATAGGAGTATCTCAGATATATGCATGTGTTTGCGCATTGACTCTCCGCTGCTCGTATACTTACATGGTACATATGTGTAGACGCAATTATTTATTCGTTTATGTAGATAATAATGATTGAATTATTGATGTGAATGTTTGAAGTTTACAGTCTCTCGCGCACACATAGGCGTATAAGTAAATGCATCTGTGTGTGACATCTCTCGGCTGCCTTATATATGTGTATACATGATTTGATTATTGATGTAAATATCGCTTAGCATGGCCTTAGCATCGCCTTAGTGATGGTACAGACGATCAGACAAATCTCTCGATCTAAACGCTGCTAATCTCTCCAAATGAACCACTTTCATTTTGGTTCGTGGTTGTTGTTGTTGTTGTAGCAATGCTCGCCCCCACCTAATAGCCGCGACCGATCACAAATTTTCATCAATATCCTCTAACGGGAGTCTAAGGAAACTTGCCGTTTCAACAGGGGTGGACCATAAGGAAAGGGGTGTTAGAGGCGTTGGTTCCACATTACAATTGAAGAGATGGTTGGTGTCATGTGGGGACACATTGCAAGCGGGGCATACATTTTGTATGTCGGGGTTGATTCTGGATAGGTAAGAGTTTAACCTGTTACAGTATCCAGAACGAAGTTGAGCAAGAGTGACACGCGTTTCCCTGGGGAGTATGCGTTCCTCTTCCGCAAGTTTTGGATAATTCTCGTTAAGTACTGGATTCACCGAGTAATTCCGGGGATAAAGGTCCGACGCCTGTTTATGGAGTTCACCAAGGACCTGCTTGTGTTTTTTCACTTCATACGGCTGGGTTCTCAGGTGCCGTATTTCCTCAAAATGCTTACGGAGATGACTCCTTAGGCCCCTAGGCGGTGCTGGTTCATCAATCAGATGTCTGTTGGGATGCCCAGGTTTCTGGGTATTCAACAGGAACTGTTTGGTCAGCATCTCATTTCTCTCCCTGATGGGGAGTATTCTCGCCTCATTATGCAGATGGTGTTCTGGGGGACATAAGAAGACAGCCCCTGGCGATTCTGAGAGCAGTATTTTGGCAGGCCTGTAGTTTCTTCCAGTGGGTGATTTTTAGACTTGGCGACCATATGGGTGACGCGTAGCACGTAATCGGCTGGCTAATTGCTTTGTATGTAGTCATGAGCGTTTCTTTATCTTTTCCCCAAGTACTGCCAGCGAGGGATTTGAGGATTTTGTTACGGCTCTGAATTCTCGGAACAATTGCGGCTGTGTGCTCACCAAAATGTAGATCCTGATCAAACGTCACACCCAAGATTTTGGGGTGTAGGACAGTCGGTAGCGTAGTGCCATCGACGTGGATGTTCAAAATGGTCGACATTTGGGGCGTCCATGTTGTAAATAAGGTCGCGGAAGATTTAGTCGGTGATAATGCCAGGTTTCGCGAGGGGAAAAAACTGGAGAGATCAGGGAGGTAGCCGTTTATTTTATTGCATAGCGCATCGATCTTTGGGCCTGGGCCTGTGGCCATGATTGTGCAGTCATCGGCGTAGGAAACGATTGTGACTCCTTCCGGTGGTGAAGGTAGCTTAGATATGTAGAAATTAAACAAAAGTGGGGATAGGACACCACCCTGTGGCACCCTCTGTTTAATTCTCCTTGGTTTTGATGGTTCGTTTCTAAATTGCACCGATGCCTGCCGACCACCCAGATAATTTGCGGTCCACCTTTTAAGACATGGGGGAAGGGTAGACCATTCCAGGTCCTGCAGTAACGAGCCATGGTTGACCGTATCAAAAGCTTTTGATAGGTCTAGCGCTACGAGTACTGTTCTATGGTGGGGGTATTGATTTAAACCGCAATTTATCTGGGTGCTAATGGCATTTAGCGCGGTGGTAGTGCTATGGAGTTTTCTGAAGCCATGCTGATGAGGGGCTAGCTGCAAATTTGCTTGGAAATAAGGGAGCAAAATGGCTTCAAGCGTCTTTGCCACTGGCGATAGGAGAGATATCGGACGATACGACTCACCTATGTTAGCTGGTTTCCCAGGCTTTAGTAGCGGGACCACCTTGGCCATTTTCCATTTCTCAGGTATGACAAAGGTGGAAAGAGACAGATTGAAGACATGCGCTAAATATTTGAACCCCTCTTTTCCTAGGTTTTTAAGCATCGGCATGGCTATGCAGTCTGGGCCCACTGCTTTGGATGGTTTAGCACGACCAATGGCGTCCTCAACCTCTTTAGCGGTGATGGTGATTGGTGACGCGCTGAATTTGTGTTTATGTGCGCGTCTATTGGCTCTCCGTCTATCTTTGTCCACCGTAGGATGCATTATATATTGTCGGCAGAAAGCGCTCGCGCATTTTTTCGCGTCCGACAGCACTTTGTCGCCAAAGGCGATGGAAACTTGTCGGATTCGATAGGGACTTTACGGTGGACCAAAGTTTACCCACACCGGTTAGAGAGGTTACAACCTCTTAGGTGCTCCGCTTGTGTTCATCTACAAGCAATCTGATGCGTTGGTTATATCCCTTATTTGGGGTCTCCTGGATCAAGCTGTCTTATAAGGTCACGTTCTCTCGCTAAGTTTGCGGCCTCCGCCGGGAAGTGGGCCGGATTTCGGGAATTCTACCGGCGGGAATGAAATGTGCCGAGAAGGATTTAATGACCTTACGGAAGGCACGCTCCCCTTGGCGGGCATCAGTCGGGATAGGGAGGGCAGCTAGGCGGCTGTCTGTAAAGGATTTATATTCTTCCCACTTTCCTTTTTTGAAGTTTATGAAAGTGCGTTTTTCAGTGACGATAAAGGTCGGCGTTACGCTCAAGAGAAATAAGTATGGGCAGGTGGTCGGATGCCAATATTACCATCGGCTGCCAGTTGACGCAGTTTACGAGTTCTGCGCTCACTATTGAGATATCTGGCGAGCTGTGACAGCTTCCTACCATACGTGTGGGGGCGTCTCCGTTTATTGTGCAGAACGTCGTTTCTTCTATTTGATCCGCCAACATCTCACCCCTACTGTCCGCCCGCAAGTTTGAATGCCATAGATCATGATGGGCATTGAAATCGCCTAAGATAATGCGATTGTTTCCAGTGAGTAAGGCCCTGATATTAGGGCGGTATCCACTGGGGCAACAGGTGGCAGGAGGGATGTAGATGTTGATGATTTCTAGGTTTGCATCGCCTGACCGAACAGATAGGCCTTGACGTTCTAAGACATTGTCCCTGCGGTCGATGCGAGGATCAAATATATAATATTGCACAGAGTGGTGTATGATAAACGCGAGACCGCCTCCATTTCTGCTCTCGCGGTCTTTCCTGTGGCCGTTATACCCAGAGCAGGTCTGCAATGCAGATCTTGCTGTGAGTTTAGTCTCTTGAATCGCAGCAATGCGGATGTTGTGCCGCTTCATGAAATCGACTATATCCGTAATCTTCCCAGTTAGTCCATTACAGTTTAACTGCAGAATTCTGAAGTGCATAAGGGGGGACGTCGCCACTCTGGGGGTAAGTGACGGGTGACTACGCCTGGGTTGGGGAAGGCCAGGACGCAATTGCTGTTGTAGCCCTAGGACTGGGCGTCCTTGGGCAAGCATTGGGGTACCCGGATGATTTGGGTTTGCGACCTGGCAACATGGCGCGATGAAACCCGTCGGGGGGTTGCCGTCGCAGAGACCAGAACATCGAGGGAAGTTGCACCACCCAAGGCAGGAGCTGCATTGGGCGGATGTCGCAAACATATATATTCTGTGCTGGCAAACGGTGCAAACGGAGGTAGGGACTAAGAGTCTGTTTCCCTGACCTACACGATTGCTGCCTGAAAAGAGGGGAGGAGAAGACGGGGGCAGGGGCTGTTGCTCAGCATTGCTTCCGACTCTACTACGAAGATTGTAGTTATGAGTGGTAGCAGCTGTTTGAGTTGTTGGCGCCGTGGGGCGCGAGCAGCAGCGGGTACTTGTTGTGGCTGGCTGAGCAGCGGGGCTGCTGGCAGGTAGTGGGGGGGGGCGCTTAGACGTCGACTACGGGACGCCCTTGGGCGTGAACAGCAAGGAGCCACAAAATATTTATAAAAGTTACGTGGACGTCGGGTTTTGGGATCAAGCCCAGAACAACCTGTCCGATGCAACCATCCCTTGCACGAGACACACTGAACAGAGTATGACCGTCCTAAAAAGATTCTTTTCCGGCAGATGCAGCAAAACCATTTCTCAGGACCGGGGTCAGGAGACGGACCCGGATTGGATTCGATGCCTTCCCGGAGTAAGAGAATATGGAGCAGTCCTGCTGCAAGGAGCTGCTGGGAGGATGACAATTTGTGGGAGGGACGAAACAAATTAGATGGGGTCACACTGAAATGACAGTCCTTTGTCGGGAAAAATCCCGAGTCGCTCCGGTACATAGAACCGACTGCCTTGGGAAGCGTTGGTTCGTGGTTCGTAGTGGTTTGTATGCGGTACACTACATCGTTGATCCGTTTTACAACTTTGTATGGGCCTTCCCAGTTACACTGCAATTTCGGGGACAAACCTTTTTTTCGTTCTCCTTCCTGAAACCCTTCCGAATTAATTGCTTTATCGTACCTCACTTTCATCTTGTCACTCATAATCTTTGCTCGTTGCCTTACCAGATCGTGTATCTCCCTTAGCTCTTCTTCCAAGATACCAGTGGATTTCTTGACATTCCTCTCCGCATCGGCGTCTATCCCATACTTCAAATCAGCTGGCAGTCGAAGGTCATTGCCAGAAATTACCTTTGCGGGAGTTTGGCCCGTTGTGTCATGTACTGCCGATCGGTAGGCCATCAAGAATAATGATATGTGTGTATCCCAGTCGTATGGTACTTGTCTACTACTTTCCTTAAAGGCTCCTCCAATGTTCTATTGAAACGTTCCACCATACCATCGGACTGAGGATGCAATGCAGTTGTCCGTGTTTTTCGAATGCCCAACTTCTTGCACATTTCTTGGAACACAGCTGATTCAAAATTCCTGCCTTGGTCAGAATGTAGCTCCATTGGTACACCATACCTTGCAACCCATTCGTTTTTAACCACTTCTGCTACTGTTTCTGCTTCTTGGTTTGGGATTGGGTATACCTCTGGCCATTTACTGAAATAATCCATAACCACTAGTACGTATTTGTTTCCGCGGTTGCTAGTAGGAAATGGACCTGCGACATCCATGGCGATCCTTTCAAATGGTGCACCTGAAATATACTGCTTCATATGGCCATGACTTCGGGTTTTGGGCCCTTTCGCTCTGTTGCATACCTCGCAATTGGCAATCCACTCGGTGACCGACTGACGGCAACCAACCCAATAGAATCTCTGCTTAATTTTCTCGAGTGTCTTCGAGATTCCAAGATGACCTCCACTTGGACCATTGTGCAGCTCGCTGAGCACGTCAGGAATCCTCTTTCTGGGAACAACTATCAGTTTCTTCTTGCATTGACCATCCTCACTCTCCCATACTCGATGCAAGCAACCGGATATCAATTCTAAACTGTTCCACTGTGCCCAATATGACTTCGCAATGGGACTCTCTGCTGACATCTCCTCTCTGCTTGGTCTTTCGTTTCGTTCGAGCCCTTGCATAACATGTGACAGATCTGTATCTTCTAGCTGACACTTTCTTAGTTGTTCCTTGTCCCATTCATCCGTACACGTTATAGTCATTAGCCGGACATCTATAATGTCTTCTTTAGCCTCGGCCTTTGAACAGTGCTTGCATTCCAAACTACATGGCCTTCGTGACATTGCATCGGCATTTCCATGGGTACTACCTTTTCGATGCTCAATGGAAAAGTCATAGCTTTGTAGTCGCTCGATCCACCGTGCCAATTGTCCTTCCGGATTACGGAACTGCAGAAGCCATTTCAACGCTGCGTGATCTGTCCTGACACGGAATCGCTGGCCGTAGAGGTATTTGTGAAAATGTTTAATGCACTCTACCAATGCCAACAGCTCTCTCCGCGTAACACAGTAGTTCCTCTCTGGTTTTCCAATCGAACGGCTGTAATATGCAACTACCTTCTCCTGTCCATCGACCAGTTGTGATAAAACGCCTCCTATAGCATATCCACTCGCATCTGTATCTAGAATAAATGTTGCTCCTGGAATCGGATATGCTAACATTGGGGCAGTGCACAAACGCTCCTTCAATGTTTGGAAAGCCACTTCTTGCTCCTTCTTCCATTCGAAAAGCTTTATTTTTTCTTGAAGCTCATGGAGGCTATGGGCTACGCTGGAAAAATTTGGTACAAATCGGCGGTAGTATGTGCACAGCCCAAGGAAACTTCTTAATTCATGTAGGTTCTGTGGTCTTGGCCAATCCTTTACAGCCTCTATCTTTTCGTTCGCAGTGCAGATTCCCTCTGTCGTTACCTTGTGACCCAAATAATTTACTTCCTTTTTAAACAGCGCACACTTTTTGGGACTTAACTTCAGACCAGCGCCAGCTATTCTTTGGAAAACTTCCTCCAAGTTCCTAAGATGTTCATCAAAATTCTTGCCCAATACGATGATGTCGTCCAGGTACACCAAGCATGTTTTCCAATGTAGTCCTTTCAGTACCTGGTCCATGAGTCTCTCAAAAGTAGCTGGTGCATTACAAAGTCCAAAAGGCATCACTGTAAATTGCCAAAGACCATCACCGACACTGAAGACTGTTTTCTCTTTATCTTCCTCCTTCACCTCCACTTGCCAGTAGCCGCTTTTCAAGTCCAGCGTGGAAAACCATTTCGTACCAGATAGCGAGTCCAGAGTGTCGTCAATTCTTGGCAATGGGTAGCTATCCTTTTTCGTTACGTCATTCAACTTCCGGTAGTCCACGCAAAACCTCATTTTTCCATCCTTCTTCTTTACAAGTACTACCGGTGAGCTCCATGGACTAGCTGATGGTTCGATGACGCCGCTGTCGCTCATTTCTTGAATGATTTGACTCACAACTTCCCGCTTCGCCAGTGGAACACTACGTGGAGCTTGACGGATCGGCCTCGCATCTCCAGTGTCAATTTGATGTTTCACAACGTTGGTGCGGCCTGGTTTAGAATCATCCTGGTCAAATATGTTCGCGTACTTTAGGAGCAGTTGTTTTGCCTTACTCTGATATGCTTCCTCTAGCCCCTGCGTCCATGCCGTGATGTCATTTGAAAGATCAGTATTACTAGCTGAAACGTGTTCCTGGAGCTGTTCACAGTTAATAACTACTTCAGCCTCTTGGCATCTTCCCAAAAATAGCTCCTTTAGTCAGTTTGAGTGGTGACTTGAACTCATTGAGTACTCTTACCGGAATACGTCCATCTTGTTTTGTCATAGCCAGGGTTTTTCCTACAAGTATGTTTAGTGCTGATTTGTTTGCTGCTTCGACAACCCACAATTTGTTTGTCCCACAATCTCCATCAACCTTTGCCCAGATGACTGCTTCGGAGTTTTGGTGGTATTTGCTGACTCTCTTCCACCAGCACTCGTTTACTGCTGTAGCCTCTCTCGTAGCCGAAATTAAGTGGTACATCCATGTTTTTATATCGCATCGTCTTGCTTTGCATGTCGATCTTGATGCCCTGGTCGATTAAGAAGTCCACTCCAATTATGATTTCATCAACAATTTCTGCCACTATAAAATTGTGTACTACCGTGACGTTCCCAATTGCGACTTCACATTCTACTTCTCCAATTACCTGGGTGTCCTCTCCCGTGGCTGTACGTAATCTTGCTCCAAGCAATGGTCTTATCTTTTGTTGACTAAATCCGCTCGAATGATGGAATGAGATGCACCCGTATCTACAGTCAGTAAACGTTCCTTTCCGTCCACATGTCCTCCAACAGTAAGATTGCTCGATCTTCTTCCAATCTGCGAGATAGAGATTATGGGGCATTCAATTGCGGGAGCCAGCTGTCGCCCCTTGCGGCTGACTCGATTTAGTTTAACGATTGAGTGGTCTTGGGGATTTGCTCATCACCTTCTGCTCTGCGTTTACGACCACCCACATTGTTGGAGCTATTGGGACCGCTGCTGCAATGTCGTGCAATATGACCTGGGTTGCCGCACTTGAAACATTTAATAACTCCGGCATTTTTCTGTTGTGATCCCTTCAGTGCTTCCAAAATTGTGTCTACCCAATCTGGTCTTTCCACTTCCACACGATGAGCTTTGTATGCTGGTTTACTCAATAGTGAGGCCGTTTCCTGAGTCAATGCATGTGATACCGTTTCAGCAAATGTCAGCTTTGGGTTTGCGTATGTAGCTCGCTTCGTTTCCACGTCCCGTATGCCATTTATGAAACTCTGGATTTTTACCCTTTCAGTGTATTCCACGGGTGCGTCGGCATTTGCAAGATGAGCCAATCTTTCAATATCTGAAGCAAACTCCTGCAATGTCTCATTTGCTTTTTGGTAGCGTTTTTGCAACTCAATTTGGAATATCTGTTTTCTATGCTCGCTTCCATAACGTCATTCTACAGCAGTCATCAATGCTTCATAATTGTTCCGCTCTCCTTCGGGAATCGTCTGTAGGATTTCCGCTGCTGGCCCTTTCATGCCACGAACAGTGCAGCAACTTTATCTTCCGCATTCTAGTTGTTCACTGCTGCGGTCTTCTCAAACTGTAGCTTGAAGACCTGGAAAGGAACAGAACCGTCAAAAGATGGAGTTTTTACCTTCGTATTACTCGCTGAAGCAGCCGGCCGATTAAGTTGCAATTCCTGTATACGACCTCTCAACGCACCCCAGCGGGTTAGGGGGTCAGAATATTCCCGCGGTAGGTATGCCTGTCGTAAGAGGCGACTAAAATACCAGATTCAAGGGGCTGTGTAGCGCAACCCTTCAGGTTGCCAGCGCAATATATAGCTTCTCGAAACCCAATTGTCAACCTCACCTATCCGCGGCGAATCCTGTTTGACTAACAGACGAGGTTCTGGCGACTCCAAGCTCCTCATGAAACCTGGGGGTGGGGAGGGAGGGGATGGACTGAAGGTTTAATGTGGCCACATAAATCGTTCCCGAGATGGTCGGGCTAGCACCTAATGGTGCTGTGGTACCGGAGCGTACCGGATCTGTATCCGGCAAAGGACCATTACATCGATAGCACTCTACAACAACAATAACAACAACAACCTCTCAACGCATCCACCTTTGCCTCGAATTTTTCTTCAAACTGCATTATTTTTTCGTCCATGCGCGCTTCGAGTTTTGATGATATACGCGCCTCTTGTGGTTCTAGTTGTACTGTTATGCGTGTCTCTTGTTCTTTCAGTTGGGTTGCCATATATGTCTTTTGTTCTTCCAGCTGTGATGACATATTTGTGATGACATTTCTGTTATACGTGCCTCTTGTGCTTCAATCTTCGCTGTTATACAGTTCTCCTGCGATTCCAGCTGAGTTTCCATCTTGGATGTTATATCTGTCTTTTGCGATTCCAGTTGAGATGACATGTTGGTGGATATTTGTGATGACATTTCGGACATTTGTGCCGATATTGCAGCCAATATCATGTTCAGGTCTGTGTTCGCCATTGTCTGCGGTGTTTCTTCCATTTTTGTTATTTCCTCGCCATCAAGATGAAAGTCATACTCTTCCACATCAATTCCTTCTGCTTCCATTGCCTCTCGTAGCCGTGCCTGAAGTTCAAGTTTAACGCCGCTTGTATTCAATCCACGGCTCTCCAACTCCTTTAGTTGCTGGATCTTCAATTCACTGAACTTTGCCATGTCCTTGTTGTCCTTTGGAATTTATTCAACAATTCCTCTTCTGACACCAATTGTAACGAATTTGCTGCAAATCCTCTTATTTGCCCTTTTGCTAGGTTCGTATCGCTAAACTGTTGAATAAATAACTCCAATATTGAATAATGGAAAAATGGCCTTTATTAAAATACTTCACAATAACACTCAAACTGTGCAACGAATAGCTTAATAACCAAACTGATAGCTTAAATGAAACTGACTTCCAAAATAATACTGCTATTGCTCGCTAGATATCGTCTGAGTCGCAACTGCTTGACAACTCAAATCAAACTGAATTCCAGCGCCTCTACATCTGTCGCCTTTTATACTCTTTGATTTTAACATTCGCATCTTCTAGGCGCTTCCAGAATCTACCAATCCATTAGCTCTCAAACATCTCAGCTGTAACTACAATTGCACAATTTTATAGTTTTTCTCATTGCATACTTATAGGAGTATCTCAGATATATGCATGTGTTTGCGCATTGACTCTCCACTGCTCGTATACGTACATGGTACATATGTGTAGACGCAATTATTTATTCGTTTATGTAGATACATAATGATTAAATTATTGATGTGAATGTTTGTAGTTTACAGTCTCTCGCGCACACATAGGCGTATAAGTAAATGCATCTGTGTGTGACATATGTGTATACATGATTTGATTATTGACGTAAATATCGCTTAGCATGGCCTTAGCATCGCCTTAGTGATGGTATAGCTTAGTGATGCTAATATCCGTGACAATATGTTGATGGCATGGATTTCAATTGTGGCTGTCCGCAATCGTGGGCAATTTCTAAAGCATATGCCTGTAGTCTGCTGAGACATCCAGAACTGGTGAAAGATATTGTAGAAACTACAAGGCGTGTGCTACCAAACAACTTTAGCAAATCGATAAAATTACGCTGATTAAATGGCAGTGGACAGCAATCAGTACGATCATAAGTGGAACTGGCACGTCAACTAGAAAAATATGGTGCCACATTTTTGACGTTACATGGACGAAATATTTGGCAGAAGGTGTCAGATCCTCTTCATATTAACGCTATGTCTGAATTAAAGAAATTCATCAAAGAACCACTTATTGTTAATGGCAATGTTCGCACCTGGCAAGACGCTAAGTATTTGCATGCACAAACAGAGGCTGATGGTGTAATGGCAGCACGAGGTTTACTTTCAAACCCTACGCTTTCTAACGAACACTGCGGGGAATCCGGAACATCGATGGAATGTGTGCAGTAATGGTTGGATATTGCCACACGTGCTGGTGACCACATACATATTCAATGTTTTCATCACCATCATTATGTGGAGCAGTCATATGAAAAGGAAGCTGAGCTTGGATTTCAACAATTTTACGAGCAAGCAACAAATATTTGAATTTTTTGAGGAACGTTATGGCTTAAAGCCCGCACAGAATCGCAGTCCCTTGGAATATACTAAATGTATATATCCTCAACTAAAATATGACGGGGTGTAAGTTAATGAATCATCAGATGCGCTCACTTGGAATGAGAAACGGATGGTAAATTTTTCAATGAATTGAAAGATAGGGTGTCGGCACCTAGACGAAAATGATTTTGAATTAGAAGACAGCTTTTTCGCACTACTATACTGTTAATTACTTAATGAATTTGGCGAATAAAAATATGTATAAAAGAGGTGCTAAACTTGTGTAAAAAATAAATATCGAGTAAAATAAAGTTTTTTACAGAACCTGTCTTAAATTTAAAGACTCACCATTAGGTTTGGTTTAGCTGATGGTGTCAATTATGTTACAAACGTTTGTTCTAATCTGAAAAATCACCTTAAAAATTATGACCGATATTATTGGCACCTAAGGAGTAGAAGGTTCAGTGTGGTTGTTGTTGTCGTGGTAGCAGTGCTTCGTGGTGTTCTGGGGACGTAGCGGTTCTGAGGGAAGTATTTTGGCAAGCCTGTATTTTCTTCCAGTGAGTAACGTTTAGGCTTGGCGATCATATCGGAACGCGTAGAATGCAATCTGCCGGCCAATTGCTTTGTAAGTAGTAATGAGCGTTTTTTTTGTCTTCACCCCAAGTGATGCGGGCAAGAGATTAGAGAATTTTTTTACGGCTCTGGATTTTAGGTACAATTGCGTGCACGAATGGCTTCAAGTATCTTGGATACTGGCGATAGGAGAGATATCGGACGATAAGAATCTCTAATGTTAAGTGGCTTCCCAGGCCGTATGCCGCCGGGCCTACTTCTTTAGATGGTGTAGCATGAACTATGGCATCTTCAACCTCTTTGGCTGTGATGGTAATTGGGGACACCCAGGGTTTATGCTTGTGTACGCGTCTGTTGACTCGCCGTCTGACTTTGTCAACCATAGAATCCATTACTTATTGTCGTCAGAAAGCGCTCGCGCATTTTTTCGAAACTAACAGCACTTTATCGCCGAATGCGACGGATATTTTGTCGTTGTGCTTAGTTGGGTTCAATAGGGACCTTACGGTAGACCATAGCTTACCCACGCCGGCAGAGAGGTTACAATTCTTTAGGTACACCCCCCATCTCGCCCGCTTGTGTTAATATTTTTTGTAGATAAACAAATTTACACATTTATCGAAAATAAACATCACCTGACTTTTGTTTACAAATACGTCATCTTGCATCATTGATTTTGGCGCTGTTACTGTCACGCATAAGCTTGTGTTAAACGCATCTATATGAAAAAGGTCATTGTGTCACGGTCTTTATGCCTACGCACTATACATTTCTAAACTCTTATCTCTATGGCGGCAGAGTTTCATGTTCGTATTTTTATGAACAATAGACTTTGTCAGTGTATTTCTAAGCCAGATTTTTATTCGCCGCACGTAAGCGAAATACGTTTAAGCACAAGCTGTTGTGGCCGCAATGTGCCAAATACAATATAAACACTTAAAAAAAATTGTATGGATGTTTTGCAATAGGCAAAGACATTTTTCTTCAATTTACTAAACGAATTTTTATAATAATCATGAAAATTTCTATGCATATTAGAAAGGTTTTTCGTGGACTCGGGATCAAATCCAGCCGATATGGCTAGCAGAGGACTCCCAGCACATGAACTGATCTACAATGAACGCCATGCAATCATCCAACCTTACAAATTCAAATGGTTTCGCCTTTTAGTTCAGTTTATCCCGAAATTTCTTAGCATGTTTAAACTTATTATATCCCAACACCGGACTCCTAGGGCTAAAAATATGATACAGTCCATTTTTCAGCTGCAAGGTCTGCACGATCTATAAGAAATGGGTACATACCTAAATCATGGGGAATCTTCCTCAGGTACGTACCATATTTTCCCCCACCCGAAACAAATTCCAATCAAAATCCTGCCTCCATAGTCAAAAGGTGGCAAAAGATGGAAAAGATAGTATCTCTTAGATTTGCAAAAGCGGTTTAAATTGAAGCACCCGGAAGCCAATGAATTTGATTAGGGGATCTGGATCTGAATGGTGACTTGGACTGGTGGTCAAACTCCACCCCGGATCAGACGACCTTGTTTGAGTAGTCGACATATCGACGGAAAAAGGTTACAAGGCATTTGACCACACTGACCTTCTTCAAAACAAGTTGGTGTAATTAGACTAGCTACATATGAACAAATATAATACATAATCATGTGCCCCAATAAGGTCATTAATATTCTACAAAAAATTTGAACAAAAATAAACAGCAAAAAATTATTACTATACCCGTTCGCACGCGGGTATAATTAGTGGATGACAAGCCGATATAAATAAAACTACTCAAGTACAAATAGTGCCTTGCATTGAATCTTATCAAATGGTTCCAAGCCATTGGATTACAAAACTAGTGTAGAGTAATTTTAAAATACACTAACAAACCCTATAGATACTTATACATTTAATACGTCAATGCAAATACACAAAATCCAAATTGATAAATGCATTTATTTTTTCCAAAGCGGTATTATATTTTTCAGCTTAAGTGCTATTCCTTATTTCTTATAATACCTTACAATATTTTTTGTAGGGTGTTTGGGACAAGAAAAAGCATTATAAAAAACAATATTGCAATTAACTTTGCCCAAATCTACCTAATTTGCATAACCTGAAAAGATTATTACATTGATTAATTTATTCTAAATTTTACAATTTTACAACTTTTCATTACTTACCATCAGCACGTTTACTATGTAATGACATTATACCCAGCTGTACTTGTACACAGGGTATTATAACTTTGATTGGATATCTGTTGGTTGAACAGGTATAAAGGAATCGAGATAGATATAGACTTCCATATATCAAAATCATCAGTATCGAAAAAAATTTTATTGAGCAATGTCCGTCCGTCCGTCCGTCCGTTAACACGGGCTGTCCGTTAACACGATAACTTGAGTAAATATTGAGATATCTTCACCATATTTGGAGCACGAACTTATCTGGACCCAGAATAGATTGGTATTGAAAATGAGCGAAATAGGACGTTAACCACGCCCACTTTTTATATATATAACATTTTGGAAACCACAAAAAACCTGATTATTTAGTAAATAATACACATAGAGAGTTGAAATTTGGCGTGTGGACTGATATTGAGACTCTTGATAAAGATTTGAAAAACAATTTTAAAACGGGCGTGGCACTGCCCACTTGTGATAAAACCAATTTTACAAACATTATTAATCATAAATCAAAAATCGTTGGAATTATCATAACAAAATTTGACAGAGAGGTTGCCTTTACTATAATGAATGTTTTGAAGAAAAATTAACGAAATCGGTTAAGGACCACGCCCACTTTTATATAAAAGAATTTTAAAAGGGTCGTGGACGAATAAAATAAGCTATATCTTTGCAAAAAGAGCTTTATATCAATGGGATTTCATTTCCCAAGTGGATTTATAACAGTAAATACGAAAAACTTAAAATTTAAATAAATGGGCTTTTTCTGTGCGAGGACAGGTGATGGGTCGATAAAGAAATGGCGAAGAAGCAATTAGGGTAAATGATAAGATAGACATTGATGAAATTGTTGGCAGAGCGTAAAACTATAAAACTTTATAATTTTGAACATAATATTATTTAAGCTTTTTAATTTTAAGAGTATAACAGAATTTCTAAATATAAGATACAATGATTTTTTTCCTTTCTCTTTCCGTGTTGTACTTGTATACTCTCTATTGCTTTTTTTCTACTTTTCTCCCTTCTTTGTCAAAGATATGCGTTTTGTAATAATGCAATGATATCTCTATGTCAGCCCACATTATTTAATTTAACATAACTGTTAACTCAACTACCGGCGCTAATGGTAATCATAGCGGTTTTTGAATATTTTGTGTAAACAATCTGTTGGTCTTAACATGGTTCATTTTAATGCACGCAGCTTATACTATGTTCAAACAGAAAAATAAATTGAGGAAATTTCGATTTGAATTGAGTGCTGTTCATACAACTCGATTTAGCTAACACAATAGTAATTTGATAGCTGGTTGGGTCATCTCTACAGCAAGAACATACCTTTGTTCAGACTGTCAAAATGAACACGCACATTATTAGGCGAATGAAATGGAATGAAAACATAAAACTTTTTTTGTGTGTTGTAAGAAAATGTGTTCAATGTTTTGGTTTCATTTTGAGTTTGCCATCTTCTTTTGACAATCCCTACTCCAGTGAAAAGAAAGACATAAAATCAGCTGATGAGATGAGCCAACCACATAGTTCAGCCATGCGTAACTGACGTTAAAATGTACTCAATAAACACACTTTACAATGTTGCATTTGCAGTTTGAAACAATTTATTACGCAATTTTTTTTAAATTGGAAATTTATTATTACAATTTATTATATGACAAATTGCGTAATAAATTGCCCAAATAGTATAAATTGCCAATTTGGTGTGTGTTTGAACCTAGTATTAAGCTCTGATAAAATGGATTATGTTAGATATATTTTTGAGGAAACGTTGGTTGATATTATTTGTGTAAGCGAAACATGGTTTAGTGAAAATACCTTTGATCTGCATTCTTGTATTAGTAGCTATAACGTCATTCGGAATGACAGGAAACATAAGAAGGGGGGTGGTGTGGCGATCTATATCTGTCGACTCAGATGTTGAGTTTATCATATCTGAGGTCTCTGATGGTGTAAAAAAGGCCTTAGTTTCTTGTGTTTACAATCCGCCTAAATGTTGCTCGTAAGATTGTTTTTTTTTACTGCGCTGTCCGTGTATCTAAGTGATTATGAATGTTGCGTCATTAGTGGCGATTTCAATGTTAATTTACTTGTAAATGACTCGTATAGTAAAAAGCTGTGTGATCAAGTTTCAACAGCTGGTTTAGCCACAGTAAATCACACAATAACTATGAGGTATGCCGACAACTCCAATCCCAGCTTATTAGGCTATTTTATGATATCTGACTTGACATATATTCTTAATTTGACCAGCTTTGTTTTGTATCAGACCATGACCTAATTTTTTGTACTGTTAACGTTGGATTTAATCGTCCTGAGCCATATGTTTATGTATATCGTGATTTCCGTTCTGTGGATACCAAAGTGTTGCTCAGTGATTGTTCTTGTATTCCTTGGAATGATTGTTGGTATTTAGATACGGTAGATAAGTGTTTAGGCCAATGGCCTAATTAATTTCCTACCGGGTAGCCACCCTCGACTTAAAGCCGGAGTCATTGGTGCGTCATATCGCTGTATCCGTATCCCTAACGTAATCAGCTGTTTATCGTTACGACGGTAAACCAAAACCCAAGTGGTTGGCTACGATACGGTTACGACCTTAGCGGCACCAATAATCGATTGTATTGATTCTCATAAGGTTGGTCGAATCAGCTGTTGATGAATTTCATATCAAATCAAATATGCGTTGAACCCGACCCCTCAGAATTTGATGAAATTTTACATGGGGTACATCTTACCCACCCAAACACAACCTCATTTTTAGAAATTGCATTTTCGAAAAATTGTGGGCGTGGCAAGGTATCGAAATATCCGAAAATATTAGAAAAATGACGATATAGGTACTTTTAAAGTGTGATTACTATGGAATGGCTTTACCGATTTCAAAGATCTTCATACCATTAGAAAGGTATTGAAATAGGCTTTCAAAAAATACACTGTAAAAATTTTTAGTACACTGAAAAAAAAATTTTTTTAAATAAAATTTAAAACTGAAAAAACAGTTCAAAGATCAAGCGATTTTGAAAAATAAAATTTTATTTTAGAAAGGTCTATTTAATATATATAACATATCTGAAAACTAAAATGGGGGTTTTTTTTAATTTTTTTAAGTAAATGCATCTCTTGGTTACTTTCTGATATTTTCATATCACGCGTAAACTAATCAACCGATTTCAAAAAATTTTATACCGTTAGAAAGGTATTAAAATCACCTTTGAAAACATATACTGTAAAGATTCTATATTACACTGAAAAAAATTTTTTTCTACATTTTTTTTGAAACTGGGAAAACACTTCAAAGACCAAGCGATTTAAAAAAAAATTTTTAGAAAGGTCGATTTAATATAAAAACTAGAATGGTGTTTTTTTTTCTTTTAAAAAAATTTATAAGTAAAACCATCTCTTGTTAACTTTTTTTTTATTTTGCTCTTATTGTGTGACAAAAATGGTACCTAACTATACTTTGGAAGTTATACAGATACAGATACTTTGACTAAGCATTCTAATAAATTCGAACAAGAATCGTATTATCAAATTTTTCAGACACGCACAATAAATAGACATACACTTGATAAAGTTATTTTTTTATTTTTATTTATTTAGATTTAATATACAATTTTGCGCGGCTCATACTGCTGACTTTCGGAATATTTGCTTACTTACTAGTTTGTTCAGGTAAACTACGCCTGTCCATGCTAGAGCGTTTGATGTCCGAAAACTTTGTTTTATTTTTTTGTATATCTTTGCTAATTTTTATCAATTCGTAAGATAAATCATGGCCAAAAATGTCTTTAATTTCCTTAGATGTCATGGTGTTTGGTAATAGAGATAATATTTTTTGCTTAACCAAATTATTTGAGCAGTTTTCGATTTGATATTTCATGTTCTCCAAAATTTGTTCGTAGTAAGCTTTGATCTTCTTTAGGTCTTCTGATAAAGTTGACAGTGAACCACCTCCAAGTGAATCCGAAATACTTTGCGCAATTTGCTGTGTTTTTTTTTGCAGTATGAATCCCTTCATTGGCGATGGATGGCTTCCAAGATGAGGAATAACATGCTTATTTATATTGTCGTCGAGTTCGTTGCGTTCGAGTGATTTTGTATAGCTGCTGCATGTTGGAACTTCCTTATATTCTTGATACAATTCACCGCTAGTCAAGATTTATTGTGCCTCTTCACTTTCCGTTTCAGTAGAACGCTGATTATCAGCAATCTTGATAGCATCCTTAAGTTTAAAGCGACAACTTTCGCAAATACGGCAACGATGAATGTCGGAGACTGCTGGAAAATTGTCAGATATCAGCGCTGCTTCGTTTAAGCTAATGTTTCGAAGTTGAGAGGAACATTTTCTTGATAGCTGCACACATCTGTATTTATTAGTTGATTCCATATCAATGCCTAGTTTCGTTCTGGTCTGTGTCTATCCGTTGTGTTGTTTTTTATAGTCCATGGGTGCTCTGGCAGGTAATGTCAATCTATGTGTCCGTGGTAGGTAACGTTAATATGCGTGTGTGTGTGCGCGGTATTGATACGTCCGAATTGTTACCTTTTCCAAGGGTTGTTTTTATTATAAGCTTTTATTTAGTTTCACTTTTGTTGTCTGTAATGGAATCTTGCAAGTTAAATTTGATACACTTCGCGGTGTCCGATTGAGCTGGAATTTTGCACACATGTATAAACTCCGATGACAATGCAATATTACTTTGTTAGAATTCGATAAATTAATCGATAACACAGTTATCGGTAAAGATTATATTTACTTTGGCATAACAGCCTAAGTCCCATACAAACCCGCCGGTACCTATCCGTGGATTGTGATATTTGGACGTGGTGAATCACGCGTATCACGCGTGGTGAATCTCAATGCTTGCGAAAAGCGGAGACACAACCCTCTGTTGTATTTCTGTGTATAGCCAACATAGCTGAATTTTTAAGGCTGTTTAACTTTGTAATCTTTTCGGTAATTTATTTTGCTTTTGGAAAAACTACCTATTTGAAAAAAGCTGGCTGAAAAATATTGGCATAACAGCTTAAGTTAAATCAAGAATGGAAAATCTTGGAAAATTTGAGCAGATGTGGCAATTTCGCGCGTCCGTTGAACGAATATTGACAATCTGCTGATCATCGCTAGGAAATTAGCGACATTCCATCAACTAAGCAGCACTTTAGCAATACTACTGTTATTATTTGGCCGCTCAAACACACACATATTAATTGTGCATTAAATCTAAAATATACAAATACACCATAATAATTTACACGGCCAAAGCCATAATAATTTACACGGTCATCAATCTTTCTCTGATTCAAAATCTGAACTACCAGCGCTACCGTCAACAGCTCAGTGTCATCATTGCCAGTAGCGCCCAATAACACCAAACTCGTGCCTCACCCAAAAGTCGTTTCACTCAATAGCGCAAGTAAAATGTACTACGCACTCACTACTAAGTAGCGTCAAAAATTCGCTTGGAGTCATTTCGTCAATGAGCTGGCACCGCATTGGCGCTGGCGCCATGCAATTTACATCACTAAATTGCGCGAATGCCCAGGCTCATGACTTTGTTAATCCAGATGGTGAAAACGAACACTGAAAGGAATGCAACCTTGCAAACAACAGCCGTCATTTTCAAAGTGAGAAATTCTGTGATACATCGAACGCTAACGCGGTTAGGCTCTTATCGGTAAGTGTTGCATACTTTTCTGCGCACTTGATTTGTTTTACAGATTTTTGGGCGATGGAATTTTAGCTAAGCGAAAGTTGGAATATTAGCCGTGTTTTTTTTATACACGCGTATAGGTTTACGTTTACGCGTGAAAAAAAACGCCTATCCTCGCTTACATATTGCTTAGGAGACCCATCTAGCGGCAGTGATTAAACAACTAGCTACAGCTACAGCGTGTACCGAAAAGCGGAGACACGACCCTCTGTTGTATGCCTGTGTATAACATATAGCTAAATCAGTTGCGATGAATTGTGGACACACATAGAATACATAGAATTAGTGTAGGGGGTGAAACAAAAACACATATTTCAGTTAAATCTGCATATAATGCGTATTGGAATTTATTAGTATATACATTTTATGCGCAGCAACTTCAGAGGTGTATTTAAAGTTTGGCGCTTAGCAGTCCATATAAATTATAAGCGTATAGACGTTTCGTGTAAAAAAAAATACGGCTATTATTTTAAAACAGATTTAACACACAGAGCAGAGATCTGCAATGAGTAGCTGTAAACTGAACGCCACGTAGGCCAAGTCACAATAAAATATGATTTTAAGTTAGTTAACACTGTTTGACACAATTTATATGTGCTCTCTGTCAAAAGCCGAGTTAGGTCTTTAGCAGGAATTCGAATCGAAGAACTTGACTGTTCAAAGTTGAATCGAAGAAACCCTGTAATGTTGATGCATTAAAAGAAATGGATAGAATGAGAAACGTTACAAATAACTAAGTAAAGTTTACGTAACTAATTTAAACAATATTTTACTCTACTAAAAATAAAAATAAAAAATTCATATTTAAATTAAATTTAAGAAAAAGGCTTTCTAAGAACAAGCTTCTATTACTTGTTAATAAAACGAACTAAAAAGTAAAAAATAAAATTTAAAGAAAAAAAACTTTTTTAAAAATAAGCTTTTATTATTTGGTTAAGAAAATTAACTAAAAAGTAAACAATAAATTGACTCTAAAGAAATATAACACTTTATAAGTCCATTGTAAGCTTAAACGATAATTAGGTTTTTTCGTCTGCGACAAAAAATTCTATATCGTACATAATTATATATTTTTAACATTAAAACTTTACACCTAAATTATTAAAGCTTACAGTTTATATCACAGTCCTAATTGTTCTAATAAAGCGTGT